>WEIT01015927.1:187337-202425 GCA_013389985.1 Dryoscopus gambensis | reverse complement strand
CCACCCACCCACACCCCCACCCACACAAACACCCACACAGACACACACCCACACAGACACACACCCCCCCACACACACACACAGACACACACAACGGCACTGCACACGTGTCTAAGTGTTGATGAACGCCGTGTTCCACCCGCAGCTGTTACAAAGTCTTTTCTAGACAAAGTAGGTGCAAAATGATCAGCGGCAGAAGACCAGGAGCACTTTGTAATAATTGCACCATCCTTATCTTTGAAAGGAGTATGTTATTATACTAACAATAATACATAACCAGGGGTGCTTAAATAACTGGAGTGATTAGGTTGAGGGTTTGTGGTTTTTTACTGCAACACACACTGAATGTTCACATATCAATGCTAAACATATTACCTTCACAAAGAAGCTACATTTAAAAGTTTTGTTGGGGTTTTTTTGGCTTTTTTTACTTACTCATAAATCACGAGACGGCATATATTTTTAGGAGGGCATTTGGACCAGCCCTGTCATCATAAAGAGGGCATCAGTGTCTCCCTGCCAGCTTGCAGCAGCTTCAAGGAGAATGGGACACAAAATGAGCTGGATCTACCCAAATCTAGTGTGAATGCCCAGCAGGGGATGAACATTCCTTCACAGCCATGCAGGGTAACACAGAGAAATTTTAAAAAGAGCTGACTGCTGGGAACCGCCCTGTGTACAATTATGTTCCCAAGGGATGAGATGCCACTTAAAATGAAACTCATTCCCATTTTTCCCTCTTGTGTGCTATACAGAAGCAATGTCAGGGACTGCAAAGATAAAGGTGCTGGTGCTGGTTACATGTTTCTTCCTCCACCAGGAACACTGCCACAACACACAAGTACCATCACTAAAACTTTATTAGTGACTCCCACTGTACTGACTGTCATCAAGAAAACCAGGCAGAATATTACACTTTTCTAAGATTCCTTGAATTTCTTTCTAGCCTGAAAAGCAGGGATAAGTGGGTGAGAGGAAAGGATTAGCAGTTATCTGGGGCAGCTGGAAGAATGGCTAGTCAACAGCAAAAAAGAAAAAAATCATTGGAGGAAATTCTGGCAAATATAAGTAAGAAGTTCAACCCATTCTGGTTTAACAAGTTCATATGCATGAGTTGAGCAAGTCACCTACATGCAATAAAAGTCTTTCACAACTTTAAAGCAAACATATTACCCTAAGGATTACTATGAATTCAAAGCCAAGATGTTTAACCACTGCCACAACTCAAGTATACACAATAATTATCACAGCAAAACTGATGTGCGATAGACTGACTTGTTTTCATGCCCTAACAGTCTGAAACTGTTTAATAAAGAAGCTTCTGAAGTTGAAGTTTGAACGGTCAGTTCAAAACAGCATCATGGCAGCCTTGCACCATGGCTGGCAGACAGAAGTGTTTATGACAAAATAGGATATCCTTCAGAAGATCACAACTGAATGGCCCACAGGTCTATGAAAAAGTGTACTAGCAAAGAAAGAATAGCTGGGCTCTCCAACAGAAGGATTGCCAGCATATTCAACACTAAGAATGAAAAACATATTGACAACACAGGCAAGGAAAGGTAGGATGCTATTGAAAGGCCACAACAAGCAGCAAAGCAGCAACCCTACTGACATCGATGAGACTTGAAAAGAGGTGGATTTACTTTGGCCAGAAAGTACAAGACATTTTCAGCAAAGGCTGTGCCCATACCTTAGCCCACACCTCTAGTTCTCATCAGTAGCCTACCCATTATTTTTTGCCAGGCCCTCTTAAATTAGCTCACCATTGCTAGAACTGTTCAGAAGGTCTGGGCCACTGCTGTGCATCCCACTGGGATGCAGCAAAGGCTTCTGCTTGTGTGTGTTTGGTACATTCATGTCTAAGTCCAGATCTGGAGCAGCAGAATGCACCTGTGCTGTACTCTGTCAAACAAAGGCACAATTTTAATCTCACTCACAGACCCTGAATTCACTCCAGGAAAGAACAAGTCTTTCCCTGTACTTTATAGTTTTAAGCCACTGTTGGACAAAATGCAAATACATGAGGTTATCACTCGAGATTCTCAAGAAATAGAGAAGGGAAAAAATTTTCTCCCTTACTGACAAGGTGCAAGGAAGCAGAAATTTGCATGTAGTTGTATCCAGTCTATCAAAAACAGCTTTTGCAGGCATATGTTGATACACCGAAGTCTTTTGAAAAAGAAAAAAACCCCATGCTCCTCTAACAATGCAAGCACGTAAGTTTCTATGCATCCTTTAGCTAGAAAAGAATTGTTTAGTAGAAGAAGCAAGAGGCTGTCAGACAAGAGCAGTTCTAATCCTTTTGTGATAGGGAAGTTAACCTGAGTCTGCCTCTCCCCATGCGTAAAATGGGGATAATTAATCCTCACTTAACCATGTAAATTAAATAATGTTTCAACAGTGCTGCAAGTGCCACATATTAATTAATGCCTAGGCAATAAAAAGGAAAGAGGCAAAAGTGGAGCACTTTGCTACTTACCTGCAAGTTGAGGGTTGTGCTGCAATTTTAACAGAGGAGATATTGGGCACTTGGAAGATAAGACCCTAAATTATCATTCAGTCTTAGAAAGATTTCTCTCTCTCTCATATGCACACAGCTATCAAGTAGATGAAAGCCAAGCACACGTATTCTGCAATTCATATCACTTCTTTGCAACGCAGTAAGCTGATGTTTACCATGGAAATGCCATAAATACACACACATAACCAAAGAGAAGACAAACATAATGGGAAGATCCATACCTTGAACACCTTCCAGAAGCAGATCAACCCCCTTTCTATAAAAGCTTAAGGCAGCTTCATAATCTTCCTCCTCCTCCTTCTTCAAAGCCAGTTTTATTAACTCGCCTGCTTTCTCCAAGTAATCTTGTTTGCCTGGCTTGGGTTTTAAGCTTCCAGTAAACAAACCATGGCTTTCCTTTTCTCCTTCGCGTTTGCTCCACTCCTGCTCAGGTGCCAGTGTGCTTTGTACTGGGGGTTCAGAAGTAACACAAAGGCCAGCAGCTCTACTGGGAGAACTTTGGTTGGATGCCATTCCATCATCTAACTCGGCAAGAGAATCTACATCAACGGTCAGAGAGATCAGGTCGCTGTCACTGGAGAGGCCTGAAAGTCAGAAAGACACCCATTACTCCAGATTTCTCACATACCTTAGAAGCCTTCAAAATTCTTTATTCCATTCAAAGATTTCGTTTTTTTCACTTACACAATTTCCTCAGAATGCCCACAGAAACTCCCTGATTGCAATGCCGTCTTTTAAACTATTTTAGTACCTACAGAAACATATTTTTAAAAATTAACTGCAAACTCTGCAGAACAACCCTGGTCTTCATTTCAGTAGTGGGAATGAAGAGACCAACATCTAACACCCAACTTTCAAAGCAGCTCCACCATTGGGCTCCAGGAAATTACAAAACTAAACCTTTCTGTGTGAGTGCTATTAGAAAAGTCAACCAGCAGGAGCCAAGTTACTGTTGCAAGAAATCTCAACATACTGTTTTAAATCAGTAATATGAAGCATCCTCAAAACAGTAAATTGGGAGTTTGAATTAACACAGAGTTACTGTCAGTTTATGTGTCATGCAGCACACAGCTCACATGTAACACATATCATCTTCTTTCATTGCTAACACGTAGTAAAATAAATTACTTAACACCTCTTTCATCATTTAAATCTGAGCTAACACATTTTATTGTACAGTTGCCATAAGTCACTACACCCTTACTGCAAGCTGACCTTCCGTAACTAAACCACAGGAACTTTTCATGGTTATTTGGGAATAAAAGGCAACAAAGGTATTTTACATATATACCATTTAATTCCAGAGGGATTATCATCCACAAAAGGCATTCACTCAATTATGATTTTCTAATGATTTAATTTCCACAAATGTAATGGAAACAACTTCTAGATCTCACCTCCACATTCCGACTGGCTTGTAAGTGTCACATCATCAAGCCCACTTAAATCCTTTCGAACTGAAAAGGACAAGAATGACAAAAATGCTTCTGACATCCATGTCCACAACAGAATACAAGTTTCCTTGCCATCAGAATGAAAAACGTGTGACCCTCCTACAGGTAAAAGTATATAATATGAAACTGCTCTTTGACTGGCTATCAGAGACATCCATTTCTTAACACACCATTAAATCTGGGACGGTGGTATTCAGTTTGCCATTTCTCACTGCTTCCAAGATTTAAAAAGAAAACACAGGTCCTTGCTTGGATGGGGAATTATTCAAACCTCACACTCCAATCCACTTAATTTCAACAGCAGCAAGACTACAATCCCTCTCTCTGCTCTGACAATTTATGGCTCAGGAGACTTAACACAGGAAAGTTTTCAAAGCTGGGAGCTACACACCAAGTTAAAAAAAAGCCAGCTTTCAGTCTCAAAGACATAATTCCAGAATAGTACCCTGCATGAGACATATGGAGCAAGCCACAAATTTGGCAATGCCACCTGGATATCAAGTAGCAGTTTGTTTTATCACCTTGGCACATGTACCCACTGAGGCAATAAAAGAGGTAACAAGGTCAAGACATTTAGCTGTCTGCATGCACAGAGAAAGTAAATTCCGAGCTAAAACCTGGCGTCTGTTTTCTTCTATATTATTGCCAGAGTGAAGAGTTTGACCACATTTCCAGGTAACATGTTCTGACTTATTTTCAAGAAGTATGTGGAAGTATCAGGAAGCAGCCAGAAGCTGACTCAAAGGCTGACTCAAAGGCAACTAACTTAAACTTTTCTTTTACATTTTGCAGCTGTAGAGTTATAGAAGGTTACAATTTATGGAAGAGGAGTAAGAAGGCACTGTAGAAATAGTGCTTTTCTAAAAGCCAGCAGGTCCTTAACATGACTGAGAGGAAAAATACATGAAGGAGAACAAATTACCACTCTTTGAAAAGCAAGGGACAGTGATACTTATGACACTAGACTACTTGAGAGGAAGGGACAGGGTGCACAAAAGACAATGCTCCTAATCTTCTCATGGAAGAGACAAAGTGGAGTGCTCATGCAGAGAGGAGAACTGCCTGTGTAGCCCCCAGTCCTGCAAGAAAGAAGGAAAGCTCACAACAGAGAAATTGGAGGAAGACAGAGGATTCATTAACTAGTGTAATAATAGTGGGCCATTCACCTGCTCAATTTAGGGGGAGAAATGTCAAATTTGGGGGTGGAGGACTGAGCATTTATTAGACACCATTTAGAGATATCAGGTGGTGGAAGCAGATCTGATGGATAGACAAAGAGTGCAGAGAGAAAGCATGAATGGAAAAGCTGGGGGTTTTGGAAAGGTGTTCTGGCCACCCAGATGAGATGAATTAGAGCCAATCCACACGGCAGATTTCACACAGACTCAAGTTCCCCTCCCTAGAGGCCAAGCAAAACCACATTTGCTCTTGTCTTGTAGCCAGCTGGACCAAAAGCTGTATGGACATAGCTAGCATGGCACAGAGCCTGAACTAATAAACTTTTCTTTAGGTCAGGTTTAGAGCCCAGAGCTGGCACCACACAACAACAGTCCTGGAGTTTCCAGTCCTCTTATGGGGTAGCAAGCATCTCAAGTGCACAGGCTTATTTCTGGGAAGACAGTGTATACACGGTAAAACAGAAGGAGAGAGGGAAAAAGAGAATGGAAAAAAAATTAACTTCCTGATGAAGTTCTCTCTAAAGAATCTGGTAAGGTAATTG
This sequence comes from Dryoscopus gambensis, assembly GCA_013389985.1. Taxonomy (NCBI): domain Eukaryota; kingdom Metazoa; phylum Chordata; class Aves; order Passeriformes; family Malaconotidae; genus Dryoscopus; species Dryoscopus gambensis. The sequence goes on along the minus strand of WEIT01015927.1, from coordinate 196,727 downwards.
ATATAGAAACACTTAGAAGAGAAAGTTGGACATCTGAGCATCATCTCATGTACTCAGAGAAGATGATAAAGTGACAGTCAGGAATATTAGACGAGAATAATGATGCTGAAATTGAACACAAATTTTTGTTCTTGTCTCTGCCTTGTGCAATTTCACCAGGTATCTGAAAAGTAAACACAGTTACCAAAAATTGGTGGAAAGCCTGGGTAACCTGGCATCCTGAAAAGCAGATTCCTATGAAAGCATGAAGTCCTTCTACAAGCAAGATAATCGTTGCTTATTTTCGTACAAAAACATTTCTACTACCGTCAATTTGCATCTTCTACCATTAATGCACACACCTTCTGCAAAATCAACTTTGTCTGGAAAGAACAGATAAAAGGGAGAAAACACAACCCACCCTTGAAAGCAAACAGCAGCACCTGTTAAGGGATGGATTTGCTACTTCTCAGTAACACAGCCTGAAGGAGCAGTGCCCACGTGGAGGCCCCTGGATGCCCACAGAAAGTAACACAGAGAACCAGCCACAGTTAACTGCCATAATCAGACTGGGAAAAATCAGACGCAGGCAGGAGGCCGTGAGGAGAGGCAGGGAAAGGACTCAAGGCTGAATAGTGCCACTGCCATCTAGAGAATTTAAAGACAGATGTTTCCTTCTGTCCATAGCCTCCCCCCCACCAAAATCTGCTTTCAAACATAAGAAGATATGAGCTGGAAGACACATAGGTTTTTAGAAGATATAACTCCACAAAAGTCACATTCAGCATCTCCAAATCCTGTGCTAATAGTTGTTCCAAGTATCCCGTAAAAGCCCTCCAGCCGATTCAGAAGGGTATCAAAGAATTTTTCTACTTTACAGCATTTTTTTCTTTTCAGTATTTTATCTGACATAAAGGAAGAGGTTTTCTTCTGCTAAAAATGAGGCCCTTGTGAATAATGAATAGAAACGTTCACATTAAGCACTTTCAGAAGCACTCTATTTTATAAGGCACAGTGTAAAATGAGTGCATTGTCAAAATCTGGAACGTTATATTTCAGAGAAATAATTAAAACCCTTTAAAACTAGTTAGTGCTATTTATCATAACTGCCCTCTTCAACTAAACAGCTCTATGCCTTTCCCTTCACAGAACAAAATACCGCGGGGACATTAGTTGATTAACATAGAAAGTACTACAAAATAAAATCCAAATCACTTCCCATGTAGTATATATTCTACAACTAAGCACAAAGTTATTGACATTGAGAGATCCCAAAGACAAGTCATACAATCTCAAGAAAAAAAAAATAACCTGTTAAAAGACAAAAATTCACTGTTAGAAGACAAAACCATTTTTTGTTACACAAGAATTGTTTTATCAAAGTAAATTCTACACCAGAAAGATCAGATCCCTTCCCAAATAAGCTTAGTAAGTGTTTGTATAATAATGTGGATTTATACATGAGTGCTAAACAATTCCAAAGGAAAACTTTGGGGTTGGAGAAGAATTTCCTAGAAATCACAGGGACCAAGCATAACTCAGAAATACATAAATATCTAAAGGATTACATGGTACACAGAAACAGCTTAAGCTGACTCAGCCTAGAGGCAGGCAAGAAGCTCTGGTATAGTATTTATTTGGGCTGACTGGCCCTTCCTTACAGCTATACTATTGTTTAGTGCAGGTGAAATGCCACTAAAATTACTCTACACATGGTATCCAAGTCAGCATGTACACCTTGAGAAGCAAACTTCCAGAAGTGCAAACAGCTCTGCTGAGCCCAACTTCTCTCTTGCCAATCCCAGCTCCACCATTTCTGCCATACCAAGCAAACAGAAACTAGAGGCCAGTGCTCCATGAAGAAATATGGCACTTGTCATTTACAAGCTGCTTTAGAACAGATCGTGCTGTGAGGTTATGTGAGAAGAGAAAGCAAACCTTCAGAGCTGCAGTCAGACAGGTTGTCAGTCACAGAGTCAGACAGAGGCTCAACAGGACCAATCAGTTCAGAGCCATCATGCACCTCTCCACCCTGAAAAAAAAGAGGGAAAGGAATTACTCAGCTGCTGTGCTCTATGGGAATTCTCATTGTATAGAAGTGATAGCCAAAATGGTATTTCCTAATTGGTGAATGCTCCATTACTTTAGAATTAATGCATTTAATTAAACCATTGGCAAAATTAAACAAGGACTCCTGTTTAAGCCATGCTTGGTTGCCACAGACTGACTAGGTATCTCAATATTTAGCCTACTGCAGCTTCAGAGTTCTGAACCACACAGACCTGCAGACCCAAGTCTAACAGGGAGAGAACAATAATGCTCCTGATCTCTTGTGTCACATACAGTCTGTGCCCTTCAGTGGTGCTCCCAAGCTCAGCAGGTCCCTCACACAAGACTGTCCATCAGACTAATGTCCCACTATCTTGAGTTCAGTTTTAGTTGAGACTTAACAAAGATACAAGGAGGACATTCCTTTCCAAACCTGAAAGGAACCAAAGCTAAGAGAAATAACAACAGCTCTAGAAACTACTTAAAATTTTTTGGTGGTTTTTAAATTTCTGCTTCACATCTCAAGTGCACACTTTCCATGCCACTTTAACAGAAAGAGCACCGTTTCCAAGGCCGTGTTACAAACGGGCATTGCTAATCTGTCCCGAACCAGCACATTTCCACACAAGCCAGTTCATTCTTCTGGAGTTTTTACCACCCAGATCCACAGAGCTTTCCCTCCAGGTGTTTTTAAGAATTCATTGTCCAAGTCTGCCTCTCCACAGCTCTTTGCACAAAAATCTGACAAGGAACAAAACCACCCCTGGGCAGAGCTAAAGCACACGGGCTGAGCTGGTGACAGACTCTCTTACAGGAAAACATGACTCCACATCAGCTAACAAATGAGCCTAAATTATTGCATTTGCATAACTCCCCTTGAAGACATAGTTTCTCCTAAAAAAACATTGGTTTTCTAGTTTTATTCATTCCCTTTCAAAGCCAGAAAAGGCCCATTGGGAGGCTAAAACTAATACTTTTATTAAGCAAAGGAGGGAAAGACAACTCTGAAAAAGTACCCAAAATGACAGAAGTATTTCCAAAAAACTGAAAAAATGCAGATACAAATCAACCAAAAAGTAAAATAGTCCAACTCTGTCTCCCACTCATTTATTGCCACCAAAGCTTAATGAAAATTATTTTAAGTATTTTCCAGAACACTGCAATAACTCATCACAAAAACAAGTGAAGAATTTTAAGCTTTGATGTAATTTTGCTTTTGCATATTATATATCATTTTAATATACTAAACACGTTAAAATGCATAAGTCCCATCTCAGCCAGATGAACGTTTCCTTAATTCCAGAGAGTCACTATCATGAGTACACATAAATTTATGTTTATGAGTTTGCAGAACATTAGACTAAGCTACTGAAATTAAAGAGGTTTGAAGGAACTATTGAAAAGAAACTGCTTCAGCTGTAATTAAGAGGAAGTCCACATCAACGTACTGTCCTAAAATTTTTTATGGAGACTGATTCTCACAACACTGTACAAGCAGCACGTTGCACTAGTTACATGCCAAATTTGTTGCTCTGGACCTGAGTCCATAAAAGACCATAAGGAAACAGTGTAAACAGTCTTCACTCCTTTGGTTTGAAACTATAAATACCTACTTAAAAAATAGGAACAGTTATAGTATTTTTATTACTTCCCACTGGAATGTATCGTCACAAGTTTTGCTCATCATTCAATTAAAAAAATGTCAAATCCCTTCACCTGAAGTTCCTGCAAAACTTTCCACCTGGTAGAGGTGTGGCATGGGGTTTTCCAAAGCCACATTTCCAGAGTGAACGGAAAACTCCCAGTCCCTTTACAAAGCATGTCAGACCAGCTCACTTCATTCCATGGTTTATAAAGTAAAGCAGAATCAGCACTATACTTCAGTCACGTCGGTAAGAAGCAAATACTTCTACAAATACTAACCAACCTTAAAAAACTCTTCCACCTGTTTGCTGTTGTAGAGAGCGGGGATATTGGCAGAAAACTGCAAGAGATCTTCAGCACATTGCCTTCTTTCTTCAATCACGGTTTCATCAAATCGCCCTGGAACAGACACATAGAGTGACAGTTTTAGAAATAACTACACATTTATTTTGCAATAATAACTACAACAGAAGAAAACAAATGAGACAAAAGCAACCTTCTGGAGACAATGCCCTGAGTCTATGAAAGTCACTCCAACGCTTCAGGAGAACATAGCAAATCTTCAAACTTCCTATTCTCAATTGTCCCTAGAGTCCCGTCTTCTGCAATCCACTCGGATGATGAAAGCTGGCAGCTACGACAAGAATCCTTCGCCCTCTCATCGTAAGAATATGTGAGGCAACACTCTTGATTAGCCAAGAGACGCTAACGGATGTCCAGTGTTATCTGACAATAAATGATACATGCACAATTTGACAATATGCCAGTCAGTGTCAGCCTTGATTACGGCCCAAATCCTGCAAGGAGCTGAGCAATCTTAACGTATTCTCAAGAACAACGCACAATACGAGCGGGTAGTAAACAAAGTATTGCTAAAAGCCCCCAAACAGATCTTCAGTTCCAAGGTGCCATTTATGGAGGAGACAAAGTGTAGGGGAGATGGTGAAGCCCTGCTACCAGGCACTGAAGCTTTCCTCTGAAGTAGCTCCATGCAGACAGGGTCTCATCTCCTTCTGGATTCAAGAGGTAAACAGAGCTGGGAAGCAGCTCATTTACTAAAATGTATGAACCTTCCCTTTTCTCTACCCAGCACCCAAAACATTCCAATTAGAAAAAACATGCTTAAAAAACAATCCCTCAGTTCACCTGAAGAGATTTGCTTCTCAGGAGAAAACCCTTGGATTGCTACCTTAAATTCACATCCTTCACAATTGCACACAACTTATTTTAGCTTTTTATATCAACATCACTTTGTTGTTGAAATAGTTACAAGTTTACAAAAGAAAAAGGGCAGAGGTTAACAGTAATAATTGGAGGAGAATAGAACAGATATTGCAACAGCTATACAGAGGGGAAAAAAGGACTGGGAAGACAAGTTGAAGAAACAGTACTGCTGTAACAGCATGACCAGAAAAATAAGAACCACCTGTGACAGCTCTGTGGCATTAACCTTTGAAGAGGACAAAAGAAACACTGAATACAAAAGCAAAATTCATTTATACTTAGAGCAAGCAAAAAAATAATCCCAGAAGAAAGTATCAAAGCAGGATTCTTTCCAGAAATTCTTCAAGTAAATAGCTCCTGCCCATGCGGTACCAGAAAAAAGAAAATAAAACTAAAAAGACACACACATACTCACAAGATCACAAACAAAGCTTTTGGGGCTTATTTTTCCCATGAAAGAAAAGAAAAGACATCATTGGGCTGATATTCAGCTGGACTGGTTCTGTGCCTTGCTCACCCTGCCGTTTCAGCTGTACAAACAGGAGCAGCTGTACAAAAGAGTGAGCAACAAGCAAGCAGAAAGAAGGCAAAAAGCAATGCTACCACGGTGAGTGGCAACATTGAAATCAGGCCCTATTAAGCTGCTCATCAAACTTCCTAAGTCTTCAGAGCAACACTGGGGGTGCACTAGGGCTCTTGGTTCATTCCATGCAAAATTGGACATCATGGAAAGAAAACAACTTCGCTCAGCAAAGCACAGCAGCATGGGCCAGCTAAATGAATCTACAAAAATCATACAAACGCTGTTACAATGCAGTAGAAAATCAATTGTGAAGAAGTAAACACCTAACAATACCAGAAACAGACAACTTTTGCAAGAAAGTAATTCTGTAAGATATTTTTCCTCGCTTCTCAAGAATCTCTCCCTGTTTCATTTCATCAAACTCAATAGAAACTAATTTTCCTTATCCACATCTTCTCAGTATCTCCACTGGGCACCAGACAGGACACATCATGCCAGGCTGACCAGTGTGTATTCACCCATTGCCAGGCAGCTGCAAACCTCTCAGGCATGAGCTGAGCCTGTCTGGCCCTCAGCAGCACCAAAGCACATGCCCTCGTTCTTACTCAGCTGCCATTTCACAGACTTTGCAGAAATGTAATTAAATCTGCAAACACCTTCGCTCTCCGATTTAGCTGGTATTAGCCACTTCAGTAAGGGCTTCCACTTTCTGGCAGCACGATTACACAAGCTTTAGTTTCGTAGGAAGCTGAGCTAAAAAAAATAAAAAATACATGTTTGAACAGAGCTACTGAAACATTAGTCACTGTCCCATTTTCCAGCCCATTAGCATCATGATACACTATCAGGAAAACTGCTTCTAGAACTAGAGGGCTTTAGGGGAAGGAAGAACATTATTCAGTACTGGTTCAGTTCACAGACCTCCTCGCATCTTGCTGGCAGTTTAATTCCCAGGCAACCCTGCCTAACTCCTTCCTCCTTTTCCTTTTTTTGTACTTTCAAGCAATGTTGTATTGCTCAACACTTTCATTATCACCCTTCTCAAGGAAATGTCTCAAGGTGCTTCCACAGCCAGCTGACTCTTCAAACATTTCTATCAGGATGTCATTTTCCATCTAAATCAACATTATTTTTGCTAGTCTTTACAATCTCTCAGACACACACAAACTTCATTACAGAGATTACGTCTTTCTGATATTTTTAAGAAGTGTCAACTACAACTTTAGCATATAACACAGTTGTTACTCCTCCAGTGATGATCCATTCAAAATTTCCTAGTTACATGGAAACAAAATGTAAATTTCTGTGCAAAGAATACACAATTAATTTTGTGGAGCAGACCTGAAGAACAAAACACCCAGCAAGGTTTGTGTTCATGTTTCAGTTAGTTTCTCACAAGACTTCCTACTGTACACGACACCAAATTCATAAACACGGTACTTCATTCAGTGTCTTCAAATACAAAGGGCATCCTTATGTGAGCTTTATAATGTAAATCATCTTTCTGACTCACTGCAGATTTTTTGTTTCTTTTTTGGTGGGGTGGGGAGAGTGTAGTATTTTTTATACTAGAGTACATTTCTGCTGTTGTCAGAAACAAAAGATGCAGATTTACCCATATTTTGGTAAAAAGCCATGTGTAGTCAACATTAAAGTGTCCAACAACAACAACAAAAAAGAAGTCGTTTGGAAGTACTGAAGAAAATTATGCTGATGCATATTAGGATAGGAGAGTTATTATGTCCCAGAAGTAGGTTTCCTAATTTTAACAGCTGCATCTGTTAAGACATTTTAGATTTCTGTGATCAGATTCACTGAGGTTTTTCCTATAGAATGGGTGGAAAAGGTTCAAGTGAAGTACAGAGAAAGTCAGATGATTTCTTTTTCCCCATCCATAACACGTTTCCTGCTTTGATGCAAGCAACTCCACTGCAACAGCATAAAAAAACCACGCACTTTGTGGCAAGTCTTTAGTTGCACGAAATATGGAAGCACAGCATGACACATTTGTTTTTAAATACATCTCAGTTCTCCACACCATCTCCTGAAACTCTGAACGCTGAACTGGAGATGCTCCTCAGGTTTAACACTTCTACTACAACTAAACTCGATTGTCAGAACCACCAATGCTCATTTTGCAAAGTGCACTCTCTGCAGACCATAGATACACAGATTATTTAAAGCACAGGTATCCAAAAAAAAAAAAAAAGATTTAAAAAACCACCGGTTGCCAGCAATTCTATCCACAAGTTTAATTAGAATCTAGTCTAAAAGCTGCAACAATTGTAACATCACCACAGGGAAGAAACTGCTGAAATGGCCCATCAAAGCAGCATGGAAACAAAAGATCAGAGAGATGGACCTTGCAGGTTATCACTAACGGAATGAGACTGAAAACAAATTTGCCAAAACCTTGTTATACTAAGATTGTATTTTTGCTCTAGTACAAAAAAATACTAGGATTTTTATTTTTAATTAAAAAAAACCATATGGCAGTTACTATATGTAGAATTGAGATGGAAGGATACACAGTAAAATTTTATGTTGCAAATTCAAAAATAATTTTTAAGAGGAGACTCAGCCAGTTCTGTTCCTTTCAGCTATGTACCAATCATTTAAAATTTGTTTTTACATTGCCTCCACTTTTCTGTATTCTTCTGTGTCTCAGTTTCATTTAAATGTAGTGAGGTTTATTTTCGTTTAGTTTTAATTTCAAAGAGCTTTTTTATAAATAACTGCATTGAATGTTTCAGTGGATTTCCTTCTCCCACAATGTACACTGCAGTCACTTTTGTTCACTAAATACAGTAGAAGAAGGATATTTTTCAGAAGGGATTTCACTCAATTCTTCCCTTGCTTACACAGCTAGTGTAATAACAGTTAATTTGCATTTATAGCAATTTTAAATTATTTAAGATATTAGACACCTATACTCTTTTCCACCTTGATTTTCTTTTACCCATCTCTTTTCTCCCCTAAGAATAACTATCATATCTTCTACCTGAAATTAAATTATGCTTTGCAAATAATTTGTCCAGTGAGAACTCTACTCTGTAAATCAGATATAAAATAAACTCAGAATGGAACTAATACTACATGCTTTATTTAAGCATTCTTGCCCATGCTCTGACATAGCACCAAAACTCGCCCCACTTCCAACTTCATAAATAAGCAAAAATAAAATTACATAAAACTTGGGTACAATTTGGCTGATGTGAAATACAATTTAAATCAGGAATTTTACCCAGCTCTGCGCAGAGAACCATAAATTCTGCATCAGAATTCAGCTTCACAGATGCATGCCAACAAATGTGAAACATGCTGGATGCTAAAACATACCAATCTGAGACACACAGAAAATTTGGGAAAAGAGCCTCCAGATTACTGCCTAATGCTGCTAAAAAATGCCACACAAAAGAAAACCTGCAAAAATCAACCCCAGGTATGCACCAAAACACACCAAACACTGTCTGGGTGCTAAAATGTGCACAATACATCCAAACCATGCAAAAACATGTATGGCAATGAACACAAAAAACAACCACAACACATGGAAACTGCAAATACACATAAAGCACACACCAGAGGTGTGGCAAAAAATGCCAAACATGCTCAACATTAAAAATGTTAAAAATATGGGGGAAAAAAAAGATGTGGTAGCAGGATGCAAAAATAAAAAAAAAAAGGCAAACCCATGCTGAAATGTGCTGTATATTTAAAAAACCACCAAAACATATTTGAAACACATGGCAATGGAAAGCAACACTGCAGCAACGCCTAAGAAACAACATTTTTTAAAAAGTGCAAAAAGCTTAACAAAAAAAAAGAGCACATGGGAAATTCATGCCAGAAGACGTCAAACCTACTGGACACCAAAAATACCACTGCAGTAATGCCAAACATCCTAGGAAAACACATGGAAAACCCAGACCAAAACCAAGAGAATATGCCACATGCATTTAAAAAAAAGC
>WEIT01015927.1:122591-172777 GCA_013389985.1 Dryoscopus gambensis | reverse complement strand
CCCTGGGCCGGGCCCGCACTCGGGCCCGCCGGGAGGTAACCGGGGCTGGGGGCGCTGGGGGCTGGTGTTAAGTGCCCGCCATTAGGCCGAGCAGGGCCGCGGTAAACACAGCACAGCGCGGCGTGGGGCTTTCTGCTGCCGGGGGTGGGGAGCTGTGGGGCCGCGGGTTTAGGAGGGAGCAGTTTCTCAGCGCTTTTCTGTGAAGCAAGTGTTTCCGGAGGTTTTTGTACAGGAGCGGTGTCTCTTTTTGCTCCATAGTAGTGCTGTGGTGGCCGGGGGGTTGTTTTGTTTGTGTGACTGCCGGACTAAAATCTGGTGCGCTGTGGCGGAAGAGGGTTGTTTCAGGACAAGCGGGTTTTGCTGAAAGTTGTATTAGCGATTAGAGGGTGCCCAAAGGAGGGCAGTGAAGATGGTGAAGGGCCTTGGGGGGAATCCATGCGAGGAGCGGCCGAGGTTATTTTCAGCCTGGGGGAGACTGATGGAGACCTCATGGCAGTCTACACCTTCCTCCTAAGGGGAAGAGAGGGGCAGGCGCTGCTCTCTGCTCCGTTGGCCTGAAGTCGTGTCAGGGCGGGTTTAGACTGGGTATTAGAAAAAGGTTCTTCACCCAGAGAGTGTTTGGGCACTGGCACAGGCTCCCGAGGGAAGTGGTCACAGAACCAGGCAGCCTGACAGAGTTCAAGGAGCATTTGGACAGTGCTCTCATCCTGGGGATGTCCTGAGTGGGGCCAGGACTTGGACTTGATGATCCTTGCGGGTCCCTTGCAACTCAGCATGTTCTGTGATTCAGTGGTTCCGTATTTCGGTTTATTGCTTGGCTGAATGGCAGCTGGGAGGTTCTCACTTCAGTTCAACTTCAGGCATACCAAGCTTTGTTATCTTTTGCTTATAAGCTCAAAATACACCTTCTTATTTAAACAGTGAGGAAGCTGAGACAGATTATTGTCACTCAGCCTTCCTTCCCGTGATCTTGTTGAGATCTCGACAGATTTCTTTTTCCTTCTGAAAAAAAAAAAAAAAAGAAAAAACCCCACCTTTTTTTCATGGCTTTAGTTGCTGAGCTGTGGTTTGCCTTCTGGGAAAAGAAATAAGAATACAGATTTAGTCTTAAGTTGGTGCTAGTGATGCCTTGAGACTTAGCACCTTTATTTCCATGTCGCGTTGGCATTGGGATTTGAGCCAAATCAATGGCTTTCCAAAGTTCTGTCTGCTTGCAGGACAGTGGTCATCTCATTCCTTACAAATAGCCTTATGATAAAGTTAATGCAGCATGCAAACATGACCTTTTGTAAAGGTCATTCCTCTGAGCACTTGAAAGATCTGACACTTGAATTCAACAAGGCAGAAAAGAAACTGTAAATAGTTACTCAGATGGATAGGGTTTGGAGACTAAATGGCACTTGTAATTCTGAGAGGGGGCAAAAGGATGCAAGATCACTTTGTAAGGTCCCATTTCGCATATTATTTAGATAAATGTTTAAAATCTTGTACATACCTGTAAGTGTTTGAATATCTTGTATGTGTTAACTTGTAGAGAAACAGTATCTTGTGTGAGTCCAGACCAGGGTGACTTGCCTCTACAGCCTTGTACTGGCAGATGTAGTTGTGTGCCAAGTAATGAAACTTGTGCTTTTTTGGTAGACACTCCATGCTGCCCCGCCATGTGCAGAGGCTGGGCAGAGACTGGATCGCCCACTGGAATGGCTCCCAGATACTCACCTTGAACAGCCCAGTTTCCAGCTGTATGAGATGGGTCGGACACTATCCTCCCTGGGCCTCGTTTCCACTCCCTATTCCAGCTGATTTCTCAGCAAACTGGAGATTCCCTCCATTTTTTGGACCTTGGAGACAATTTCAGAGCTCTAACTGGCATCTTGATAACTACACACAAAGTTGTTGCTTTCACCTACCCAACCCCAGTATGAAATCTGAGGGAGAAGAACCATTGACAAAGAAGAGAAGACTCAGTGGCCAGGATGATACTTCAACTCCTGAACAAGAAACAAACTTGTCTAATCAGAAGGAAGTATCTTGTCTTTCTGTAGCACGGAATGAAGAAAAACATGGCAGCAAGAAAGGTAAAAGATGCTCTTTGCTCATTTTCCATGTTTATTTGTAATGCTGAATACACCAAATGAGTTACAGTTATGAGCAGTATTGCCTGCTCCTTTTGAGTTACTGTTTTTCTTGGCACCCCTCTCAGGAAAACATGTCTTAGAGATGGTCCAGTTTTGTAATGCTGCTTAGTCTGTAACCTTGTATTTTGTGCTGTCAAACATTCTACCAGAAATAGGTTCACTGCACTTGGCAGTAGAACACAGTCAGTTGTGTGAGGGATTGCCCAGCCTGGGGAGTCCTGAGCTTGCTTCAGACAACACTCTCATCTCTGTCACCAGATCATGTCTGTTAACTTGGAAACTCCAAAAAGCAAAACAGATTTGGCTGACTTGCTGTAGGGCTGAGCTGGGCTGGCAGTTGCATACCTTCATTCCTTGTACTCTGCCTGAGCTCATAAACCATGCTGGACCTGAACTGGTTTCTTTCCAGACTGGCTGAGTTATCTGCGGCCTAGAAAACAGAATTAATGGGCTGAGATTTAATGGTGCTTGTTTCCAGTGTGACTGTGTGATTTTGTTTTTACAACTGTCTTCTGCCACTGGCATGTTTAGCAAGTTTTGTGTCAGATCACGTCTGACAGCAAGCAGCACGTGTGCTTATCCAGAGAAATACAGGAAGAAGTGCAGATTTGTCTGCTGGGCTCAGTAACAAACTTCCATGAAACTTCAAAGTGTCTGTGTTAGCTTATTACAGATACAATCTTGTACATAGCATCCAAATATTTTACTGAGTTTTGTGTATATTTACATTTTTGTCTAGTGTGAAACAAATAGAGGGACACAGTCAAAATTGTGGCCCTCTTGCAGAAATCACTTCCTTAGCAAAATAAACTGGAAATTGTATTATGACTAAAAAGGGCAATAGATGCTATCAGCATCCCAAAGGGATTTTTGGACACGAATACCCATAAGGCTTAGAAATGTCATATTCATCTTCAGGAGCACAGCAACAAAATTTATTACCCAAATAGGACAGATGGTAACAGCTGTAGCTGCAGTCCGCCACTGGTTGTTAGCACAGGTAACTGGAGCTCAACTTGCTCTCAGATGAGGTCAGATATAAAGGGTGAAAAGCATCTCTGTGAGTTTCTAAGTGGAGAAATACGTTTCTTAAAAAGTAATTGGATGCTTAATGATGGGCAGATATGTTATTATGGATTTTCATACTGATAGTAAGTATGAAATTAGAAATGGCAGAAAGGCAAAGGAAGCCTTTTCAGAAGTTCTTGGTAATTCTGAGAATTAAAAATTTCTTGATTTCTCAACTCACTGAGGAAAATTGGGTTCATTATTTGTTTTGGGACTACTTTTGTAGTAGACCCTGTTGCAGCTTATGGCTGAGTTTTACAGACTGTACACAGGCTGGAGGTGATTGATTGATTCTTAACCCTTTGTTAGTCATGGATAGAGAGATCAACAAGATGCCCGTGTGCTGCTCTAAGGAGTGTATCCCAGACTGACACACACCATCTCTGCTTAGGAGGCAGTGGCAGAAAGCAGCATAAGACTCTCAACAGACTGGATTTGTCTCACCGGTTTGACAGCCATTCTACAGGAACAAAGGGTGTAGTCTGATTGTAACAATCACCTCAGAGCATGCCAGTTTCCCAATTTCAAAGCAGTTGAAATCCAGGGTATATGATGGCTTTGTGCTGTTTGTTGTGGGGTTGGGGTTTTTTTGTTTGATTTTTTTTTTCCCTTTAACTGATGCTTATATAAAATTCATCTTAAGCAGAGAGTCTGAATCACTGCTAATTGAATAAGCGTTTAGAATTATTTAAGCTATTTGAAAGACAAATAGTTGTCAGTAGAATGATTTCCAAGAGCATTAAGAAGTCATATGGTCATAACATAACTTTTTTCTGCTTCATGTGTTTTTAACAGGAACCATCAAAAGACATTGGGAATATTTCTGTCAGCAGAGTAAAACAATGAAAATCGCTAAAAATAAAGGATCTGACCAAAGCAGTACAGGAAGTGAGGCAACTTTTAATTTTACAGTCATGTCCTACAATATTCTCTCACAGAATTTGTTGGAAGACAACTCTCACCTGTACAAACACTGCAGGCAGCGGTTGCTATTCTGGACATACAGATTTCCCAACATCCTTCAAGAAATCAAAGAGCTGGATGCAGATGTGAGTAGAGAATGAGCATGTGGATATTTCTTAAGAACTGATAAAAGAAGTAGCAAATTCTGCTACTCTGTATTGGGATCTGAAAAACACTACTGTGGTTTTGCTTGGTTGTAGAGTTTATTGTTTGTTTTTGAGGACACAAATTATTATCAGGAAGTCAAGTCAGTAAAATTTTGCTTCAGTCGTTGCCCAGACCAACAAAAGTTCAGTGATAGAATCCATCCTGTTTGTGTCAGAAAGCAGTACTGGAAAAAAGTAGTTCTGTTAAGGAAGCCACAGAAATACAGCTTGTACCATTTGAAAAATGCAATTATGTTAGCACGGAATCTGGAAATTAAAGTCCCCTTGAAGCTCTTCCTTTGTTCCTAATAAATTTATACATCCTGTATGCATATATCTTTACAATGAGATACCTTAGGTAGCTTTCTGAGAGGAGCAACTGCTGTCAGACCCTATTAAGTGCAGGTGCCCTTTCCACAGAGAAATTTCTTGCTCAAGGACGTAGATTTTTAACTGTTTCATTGGTTGGAACTGTAATCTTAAGTGAAGCAGAAATTTCAGAACGCTGCTTGAGATTTGACTCTCCCTTGAGACCTTGAATGAGCTAATGTCAGCTGGGCAGGTGAAATGTGTTGCTGCAGTTCAGCAGGCAGGGGTAACTTGTTGCCCTTTGGGAACTCAGTCCTTTATCCCAGTGGTGGCTGTAAATCTGTGTGTTACTGCAGTGTGCTGGGGGAAGGCTCAAAGATGCTCACAACTAGAGTTGGACTTGATGATCCTTGTGGGTCTGTTCCAACTCAGAATATTCTGTGGCTCTGTGAACTCTCTTGATGGAATATTTTGAGTTTGATCTTTGGTTTAGGTTCTTATGATATGGAAGCTTGTTTTCCACCCTGTAGTATGCTGTTGGCCTCTTCATCCCTCCTCTTTGGCACAGAGCCTTCCCCTGAACTACTGAGAATGTAGTAGCAAGTTACTATTTTGATTAAATTTATTCTCACCTCTGAAAATGTCTGTCTGAAAAAGGATGGGAGGAATTGGGGCCTTCTTCATAATCTTAGGGAGCATTTTCTATAGAAGAGTGAATTCTTTTGTGGGATTATGGAGTCAAAAAGCTTCTGAGTTTGTTTGGTTTTTTTTAATACCTGTACAGACTGGCCAACAGAGATATGCCGTGGTAATATTTATGTACTTACTAATATATTTTAATTGTAAACATTTGCCTTAGGTGCTCTGCTTACAAGAAGTCCAAGAAGACCACTATAGAACAGAGATCAAGTCAAGTTTGGAATCCCTGGGTATGATGAAACTCTTAGGAAGAATACATTGTCCTCTCCCTTGCAGGGATAACTTGTTACGCTTTGGGAACCCAGTACTAGTTTCCTCAAAAAAACCTCTCACACATTATAGACTCAAATCTTCTGCCATCACATGCAACAATGTTGTGTATCCTCTTTCATAAATTCATCAAGTACTCTCTGGAAACTACCTTAATGTTTCTTAGCAGTATTCTTGTTGGGTAGCTCTTCAAGGGCAGGTTTTTCTGCCTTGACACCTTCCAAATGTCAGCACTAAATGTTATCCACTGTCTTGTCACTCTCTCTGTGAAGGAGCACGTTGCTAAGGGTTTGATTCCATGGTGGTTTAAACGGGTCTAAATCTTTTGTGCCCTGCACCACCTTCCAGTCCCAGGGCCCCACTTCCATCCTGGCACTGGCTCTTGTCTGATGCCCGGAGGACACAGTGAAGGAGCAGCGCTGGACTGATAATTTTTCCTTTTTCACAGTTAGTTGAGGTAGTCTAGCTCCCAGAATTGAGTGTTTGCAGAAAAGATAGGGTAATGGCAGTACTGATTGAAATCCACTTGAAATGTGAAACAACACTGTGAGGCCAGGCTTATGGGGGCAAGTGAGCTTCTGCCTACTGTGCAGGAGGATGTGGAGCTTGCTTTAGCTCTTGCTTTTCCCATCCCTAGCTCCCAGAGGTGTGTCCTGCCCCTTATCCTGGGCTAGTTCTGGCACTCGCTAGTGAAATCCACCAGTCCAGCAGAATACTATCCAGACTAATTTTATTTTTCTGGGTTAATTTTCTGTTGGCTTACTGAGTTAGCAATAAGTGCTGCAACAAGTGGCAGGAGCAACATGGCCTGAATCTGGGAGAGGGGAATGGGAACTGCCTGTTCTAGCACTGGTGCGAGCTCAGGTCCACCCTACTTCACTAAGGCTGTGCTTCATGAATTCATATGGTCTGGGCAGGGCAGAGAACATTTAAAAATGGCAAAAAACTAGATACTGTTTCCAGATCTAAATTTTTTTTCCTTACATAGATAAGATCTTGTTTAAATCTTGTTTAAATCACCGCTACATAAAATGAAGAAATTGGCAAATCACTATTTTTAGGTGGACTTGTTTGAACTCTAGGGCTGTCATTTGCTAAGTGTCTCTGTTCCCTTGGTGAAAGCTTGCCACTTGCTGCTCACTGGATAATTGCATAATTATGTTTGAGACCTTTGTTCTATGAATCATTTTAGACATTGACTAATGACTTAGTGTGATTAAGGCTTTTTATTGGTAATGCTTCACTGGTATTACTCCTAAACCATTCTTGTAACATCCAGAAAAAACTTCAATGCACAAGGCTACTTTTATGTGACTTGGAGGCTTTCTTTGTTGGGTTGGCTTGGGTTCTTTCGCACATGTGGAGGTAACAACATGGCTTGTGTCTTAGAGTCCGTAGATGCTTACATGTTGCAAAAGGTGTTGGACCAAGCTTCCTGTCCTGCCTCACTTCAGCTCAGATTAGGGCAGAAAGAAAAGTGAACATGAGTCTATGTGAACTTCATACAGACTTTGGTACTTCAGACTGGGGGTTGACTGTTGTGTGAGAAAAGCAGCATGAGATTTTTCTGATTTTGTTTCAAAATCTCTATTTACAAAATGGTATTTTATGTTTTTAATTGCCTTTTTTGCAGGGTATCACTGTGAGTATAAAATGAGGACAGGCAGAAAACCTGATGGCTGTGCCATTTGCTTCAAAACTTCCAAATTTAGCTTGATTTCCTCGAACCCCGTGGAATTTTTTCGCCATGATATCCCACTCTTGGACAGGGACAACGTTGGACTGGTGTTGCTGCTGCGGCCCAGATTTCACTGTCAAGCCAGTGCTGCCATCTGTATTGCCAATACACACCTGCTGTACAACCCAAGGAGAGGGGACATCAAACTGACCCAGCTTGCAATGCTCCTGGCAGAGATAGCCAGTGTTGCCTCTCAGAGGGATGGTTCCTTCTGCCCAATTATCATCTGTGGGGACTTCAATTCTGTTCCTGGCTCTCCATTGTACAGATTTATAAAGGAAGGAAAGTTAAATTATGAAGGACTTGCTATAGGGAAGGTAGGCTGTGCTTCTCACGTCTCACAAAAAAAAATGGTTAATGCTGATAAAGAGAAGTATTTGAGTGGTGCTGTGAGAGGCACTGCAGTGGAAACAGTCTTAGTGCCCTCTCTGCAGCCTGCAAAGCAAAAGTTACTGCGGAGTTACTTAAATGAGCTTGGTTGTATTAGCTGTGCCTTAGGGAATGCTCTATCCTCTTCCAGCATTCTCAAAGGAAAAGCTCACCAACAATCATTCTTGAAATGTAGTGAATCCACAGGGTGATTGTATGACTGTGTTTGGACGATTTTATCACTGTGTTTAAGTGTCCTAGTCTTTAAGTAGGATAAAATAACTACTTAATCAAAAACCTGCTGTGTGCTCTCTGGGAAGATGACTCTTACTGTAGATAAACCTGGTGGCTGCAGTAATTGTGAATAAAGCTGCAATTAGATGCTGAACCTCAACTGTTTCATGTTAAATGATGTCTTTTTGTGAGCTCTCATATGCAGCTGTTGGATGTGTCACATGCTATTTAATAGGAGTGACTGAGCTACATAAAATGAGAAAACATGACCAAAATATAGCCCTGCTGGGTGTTCTTTGCTAGTGGGTAGTTGATTCAAGCCCTCATTTCACCTGACTTGCTCCCAGAAGGATCAGCATCCTGAAGCTGAAGTGGCTGCTGGGTAGCTCTGTGTGCTGAGCTGCTCCTGTCACATGGCTAAAAGTGTCCTTGGAAGTCTCTCAGTGTCACAAGAACTTCTGGAAAAATTGGGTAGCTGCAAAGAACTTGCTAAGGATAAACAAAGGGGATGTACGTAAAGGGCGTTATTTTTACAGGGATTTGACTCATTATAAAAGTTATTCTAAGCATNTTGTTGTTGTTGTTTTTTAAATCAGATTTCTGTCTGAAAAAACCTTGTGTTGTCTTTTTCAGGTCTCTGGACAAGAACAGTTTCCAAGGGGACAAAGAATCTTATCTATTCCAATTTGGCCAAAAAAATTAGGTATTTCACAGAACTGTGTATATGAAATAAAACAGCAACAAAAAGAAGATGACGCAGGTCAGTTTTTTGGATTAATGAGTTTTTGTGAACCTTTGAAACTATTATTCAGGTAGTACTGAAAACCAGATGTTCTGTTCTAGTGGGGGAAAAGCAGGGAAATCCTGAGCTTGCAAAACTTTCTTGTTAGGCTCATTAGAGTGTAAAGTGATTTCTTCACATAAACTCTGCAAATTTGAATCTTTGTAAGATACTAGTTAGAAATTTGGTGTGTACTAGTTCGAAGTTGGTGTGTAATGTTTAAACTCCTGCGTTTGCATCCTGAAAGCCAGCTGTGCTGTGACTGGGAAGAGGGAGTTGAAGGAATGCAGCACATGGACGTAGTGTGAACCTGCATTCTGCCTCAGTGCTTCTGAATTACAGTGTTGGCACTTTATGGAACAGTTGGGAAAAGCAACTGATTCCTTGCTGAGTATCGTTATATCCTTCATCCACTATTTTTTTTCTATGACAGAAAAAACAATTCTAAATGAATAGGACATAAAGTAAAAGTCTTTAGAGGGGATATTACTAATGGAACAGAAGAATTTAATCCAGCTTTGTGAATCATATCTTGCCTGCTGCAAAAAATAAGTGTACTTAAAGTTACTTCTTTCTTGTAGCTTTTCTGTAGCACTTCAGTATTGATCTCACTTATATCCTATTTTAAAATGTAAATTGAATTTATTTTTATTTTGCAGGAGAAAAATTGCAAGCAGCAAAACCGGACAACACTCAGGAGATTGTAATAGCATCTGAAAAGTATGTATTGGGGAAAAATATGGAAGCCCTTGGCTGGTTACTTGAGGGTTGGTTGTGGTTTTAGATCAAATTTATATCTGATTCCAGCCGTGGATACCTGATGATCACCCAGCCCAGTCTGCCCCTTTGGCAAAAACATCATTGTCCACTTAAACATGAAAAGGCTGATCAGACAGCCAAAGACTAGAACTGGCAATAAGGGAATGTGTGTTCTTTCAGGAACTTGGACATATTTTTTCATGATGCAGGGGTGAGGCGTCAGTGCTGTTTAGAGATTACTTTGTGTCTGCTTATTAAAATAATGCTTCTGGCATTTTTTGTAACTTCTTGACATAAACAGGACATCATCCTCTGTAGGGACATTGCAAGAAACATGTGAACTTCAGTGCAGTTGCAGAAGCCATGTTTTTAAAAGAGGGAGAGGAAAAAAATAAACCAGTGTTGTCCAGCTGCTTAAGTGCTGGCACTTCTCTCTCTTCATATTGTTTTTGATACACTGGTTTATGGATGTAGTAAAATCCTATAATACAGCAAGAAATTTGGGTGAAGGAGGTAAAGGAACTGGAAAGGTCATAAAATCTTCCTTGTCATGAGTTCTGTGGAAGAATTTAAGCTCTTTGAGTCTGAGATATGTGGAGTATTATGGATTTGGTAATACAGCTTGCACTCAGATCAAAACATTTGCTTGTTAAACTGAAGGAGGAAACCATGGCTAGAATGTTGAAAAGGAAAATGTAACTGCTTTTTGAAAGGAAGAATATATTTGCATTTACCCAACTGGTAAAGGCATATAAAGTAAGGCCTAGAAGAAGGAAATTGCCCTAAATATATGTATGGGATGTCAGGCTCCAAGTCAGCCATTTCTTACCAGAAATGAGATCTTGGTATCACTGCAGATAGTCATATTAGAGCTCTTGGTGATGAAAAAATAAGTCATGGCATTTCTGAGAGAAGAAGCAGATAACAAACAGGAAGCCCTGTGCTATGGTTTAAACTCATAGCATGGGTTAAACCCTTCTTGCAGGGTTTTTTCCCCTCATCTTAAAAGGGATGTCATGTAACAAAAGCAGAAATTACTACTTGTCCTGTGTTGTACCAACTCATATGTTTGTCTCTGCTCTGAATCAGGCAGGTAACATGCTGATTTTGTTTTTAATTGCTTGGGTTTCAACCAGAGCACACTGCAGCCCAGGTTTAAAATGCAAGGTGAGGCAGGTACAGCTAGGGGATGGATGATTTGCAGAGATGATGGAAGCAAATGTCTGGAAGACAGGAGTTCTTTTGCTGAAAGGTGCAGTTTTGCAGTTTGCTTTCAAGATTGACAAGACAGGTGAGACAAGATGGGCTGAACTGAAGAGGAACAGACAAATTATGGGGAGACAGAAAATGGGAGCTTGAGTGGAAGAAAGATGACTAGGCTAGCCTAACTTGGAAGCACTTGATAGCTCTAGCTTGGGGGAGGAAAAAACCCTGAAAATCTGAATTTCTCTATATGCTGAAGGGTTTGGTTAGATGAGTTTGTGCTTTGTTGCTTTCCTATGAGCTGCTTTCATGGACATTTCTGCTTGTGTGTCAGGGAGAGATTGCTGAGTGAGGACATGTGAGTGCTTACATAATGTATATGGAGGTGAAAGCTATCTATAATTAAAGTGTCAGCTAAGCCAGTTCTGGTCAGCTCTTTTACTTGAAAATGCTGCCTGCATTTTGCCTTCAGAGTTTTAGGCCTCTCATACAAAAGGCTATGGGATGGCTTGCAGGAGAGATACAAACAAAATGAATTATCTGGATATGCAAACTAGTGTAACCAGGAGCTAGTTGATATTTCTTCATAGCTTATTCCTTCTTGGTAATGCAAGAAAATAAAATTCTTTTCTCTGATGTCTCTTTAGGTTGTCTTCAAAATTGCAGCACCATTTTAAATTGTCTTCAGTCTATTCTCATTACTTCCCTGAAACTGGGATACCAGAAGTGACAACTTGTCATTCCCGAAGTGCTGTCACCGTGGATTATATATTCTATTCTGCAGCAAATGATGATGCTGCTGCCCAGCCAGGTAAAGAAAACAACTTTTAATTATTTTTCATGACTGCTAAGCAAGAATATTTGTTTAAATGTAGTGATAATTTCATCCCTGTTAAGTATTACCTCAGAGGTTCATGGTAGTGCTTTGAATGTCAGCTGTTACGTGAGAAATGCGGCTGGCCTTGTCAGCTCACCACAGCAGGACTTGTAGTGGCACACAGGGCAAACCTTATCACCTGACTGAACATTTCTGTAGTTCCTGTCTCAGTGTGGAGACAAGTTGGAGGTATAGGAAGGCAGCAGTGGAAGTAGCACCTGAGAAATATCGTTGTGAGTAACGCAGGCCAGACCTACTGCAAGGCAGTATTTCCAATCATCTAATCAACACAATGGTGAACAGCAATTTATGATGTGCATTAAAAATGATAAACGAACTGTTTACTGGCAATTTACGTCTCAGCTTGTCTTGGAGTAATTTCTGTCAAGGAGCCGACTCTGGCCTTTGCTGTGAGCACGGTCCCTGGCACAGGCCCAGCTGTCCCTCTCCGGTTTGCAGTTGCAGCTGAAAGTCACCAGATGGTGCAAGAAAGTCGCGGTAGCTCTGTGGGAATTTCGTGATGGGTATCTCAGTGTTTCTCTATGCTTTACTGCACTGGGAGTCGTTCCGTGGGCGCTTCTGAGCAGTTTGCTTTCCATGCCCTCATGAGTTCTGTGCTTTATGCCATCAACAGACGGCTTTCCACAGTGCAGTGCTAGCAGATAAATGGCTCTGCAAACTCATAGCAAAGAAACCTGGATTCCATTCCTGCTCCCACTGTAGAGTACAACTGATTTTTATAAACTAATATTGCTTTCAGTATGTGGAATGAAAACACCACCTTCATCTCTCATAACCTGAGGCTAAATTGTTAAAATTCATTGAGTCAATTCACAAAAGTCTCATTTGTCATAACATGCACAGTAAATGCTACTTTAATGTAAAATGACAAATACAAAAGGTTTGACTGAAAAACCAGGATATGGGAAGTATTTAAGTGACTTCTGAATGCCATGTGATTTAATAGAGTGCTGTGTGATTTCAGAGTGTGTCCCTGCACAAAATTGAATCCTAATTCACCTGTTTATATATTTCTTGCACTGTCATTGCCCCAGCAGAGATAGAGCACTTTTTTGTTCTTGCACTTGTTTTTCAAATAGGTTCTTCCCACATCACAACACAGACTGGAACCAAACTTGAATTTTCCAACTACTTTAAACTGGTATAGTTTTTATTCATGAGCTCTTAGAAACTAAGTGATGGTTTGGATTTTCAGTTTTCTTATGACCTGGGCCTCTGTATTTAAAGTTACCAAAGTCTGAACAAGTGAATATTACATGTGGTCTAGGCAGACTGATTGGGTTTTTCCATTTAAAGGCTTTTATTTTAAAATATTCATGCTTTATTGTGTCATATTTAGCCAAATATTTGGTTTGGTATTCAGGATTTCATGTAATCAGAGTTCACTATCTATCGGAGTCCTGCAGGGCACAATTTTGCTGAGTGTTCCGAGTGACATTAATCACTGCATGCAGACCAAGCTTTCTGTGGCAATAAACTGCTCCTTTGTAGATATGCAGGTGCTGTCCCAAACGATAAATTTGTCTCAAGACTTGGTGGACGTGTGCTCTAGAGCTGCCAAGAGATCTTTCCAGTAAAAAAGCTTTTCTTTGTAGCAGCAAACAGCTGCTGGGTTGTTAGAGGGCTGGAAAGCTGGCAGATGGCAAAAGATGAAGCTGTTGAACTCTCTGAGGAGTTCAGCAGTTGCTGGATGGTCCTTTAAAGTATCTCTCATGGTAAGCCAGTACCAGGTTCAGCCAGGAAGTTCTGAATTTGCTGAGCACTTTCACACAGAAAGCATTTCTGTCAAAAGTTACAGCTGCAGTTTGTGCTGGTCCTGAAAGCATTCAACGTGCTCAGTATCATTTCTGCACTCTGAAGGCAATGGGAAGGGTTGCTGAGTAGTTGTCTCACTTAAGTACATAGCTCAGGAAGTCTAAAAGTTTGACACATCATGGAGGGATCTCCGTGGAATTTCTCTACCTGAGCTGAAGAAGCTGGTTGCTCTTTGATGACGGGCAAATTGAGCCTGACAAGTTTAGTGGCCTTTAGTTACAGGTTTACAAGAGATGTGGAAAAGGGAAGAACAGCTGATGCCATCTACCTGGACTGGTGCAAGGCATTTGACACAGTCCTGCCCAACAGCTGGAGAGATGGATTTGGTGGTGCACCACTCTGTGAATTGGCTGGAAACAAACAGTTGCCATCGATGGCTCCATGTCCAGGCGGAGATGAGTGGCATTCCTTGGGGATCAGTATTGGGACTGGCACTGCCCTGTCCCTGGAAGTGTTAAGGCCAGGCCGGGTGGAGCTCTGAGCACCCTGGTCTAGTGGAAAGTGTCCCTTGACCATGGCAGGGGGTTTGAACTAGATGGGGCCCTAAGATCCCTTCCAACCCAAACTGTTCTATGTAATTGTGTAGTAATTGCAAGGCTTGAGTTGTACTTCCCCTCTTGCATGAGCATTGTGGTGTTTCATCTGGGGAAGGAAGTGGGGGTGGTTTCTTAGGCAGTTATAGGAATAGGTAGCAGGAGATAGTGGAGGAAGATCCCTTTCTTATGATGAACAGTTAGAAAGGGAAATGCTAGAGTACTTTCATCCTTATGAGCAAGAATGTCTGTATGACCTGCCTGCTGGAGAACTGTGTGCTTGAGGATACAGAAATAAAATATTATGTGAACCAGTACCTCTAAAAAGACACTTAATTTTGCAAGCGTCAGCTCTGTTTAGCAATGCTATTGTCTAAAGTATAGGATTATATGAGGCTTTTTCAGGGCAGTTACAGTGAACAAATAAATCCTCTTTCCTTTTTTACCTCCATTTATCCCTCTGGAAAATAGTGTCCTTCTGAATACTTTGAGCTCTACTGATTAAACTCTATCCTGAGAGTCATAAAAGAATTTCTGAACTGTCTTACTGGTGATTTTAATGGAACAATAACAACTTTGGTTATTGCTGCCATACTGTTTTCTTCCTTCTACATACGTATGAACATGTGATGTTTAGCCCACACTGATGAACATTTCCTTTTTGTGTTTTAACAGGAGCAGAGGATTCTTTTTGTGGGGGTCTGAAACTTCTTGGCAGGCTGGCACTTCTAACAGAGAAAGATCTTTGGACTGTTAATGGTCTTCCCAATGAAAATAACTCTTCTGACCACCTGCCACTGCTAGCAGAGTTCAGGCTTATTGAACGGTAATATCCAAAGGACTTTTGGTGTAGGTAAAGTTCCCTTTACCTTCTCTCTTCATGGGATGATTATTATTTTTTTAACAGGTTAATTCAAGCACTGCTGGTCCGGTTTAAATAAGTTTGCCTGCATGCTGATTTGTTAGTGTTGTGTAAAGTAGACTTTCTAAAGGAACTTTCTTTTAAAAAAAAATATTTACTTTATGAAGCCTTTTAGGGAGAAAAAGAAAAGATTTTACATTAGCTTCCTCTTTGATAAAGGAAAACATCTGTGCCAGCCTCAAAATGGCATTATTTTTCAGGGATATGTTGTAAATGATTTTTATTGTAAATCACAGTAAAAAGGACTATTCTGAGAACTGTGTGTTTCTTCAAGCAAAGGGGAATGTGTTTGTGTGCCTGCAGCATTTTAAAATGGGTTGAAAATAATGTTTTACTACAAATGTGCTCTGTGGACACTTCCATCTTGATACTTCTGCAAAGGAATTTACTAAGTGTTGTCAGTGCAGAGGCTGCAAGACTGAACTTTCAAAGAAAGAAAAGCATATAGGCAAATATTTATGCTTTAAGAATTTGCTGGTTAAAATTATAAGGGCTTAAATATAGGTAGCATTCACTGAAATCTTTTTTAAAATATCCAAAATAAAGCTAAGCCTAATGAGCACACCACATCACAGGAAACTTAATTTATTATAGGAGGAAAAAAAAAAAAATTAGCCCTTGACCTCTTCAGGCTTCATACATATTGAACAACTGGAAACAAATCTTGTAACTTAGTCAAACTCCACATGGATATGTATGTAGAACCAACTTTGAAGTAACAGAATTGTCTTTCAGTGTAGTGCTGGAAAACCTGCACCCATGGTCCTGAAATCACATTTAGACACATTTGTCTCCCAGAAGCACTTGTGGAATTTTCATCTGTGTTCCCTTTCCCTGACTGCAGACAACTGCAATTACTTTGTGCTTGGAGAATAATGCAGGAAGTACAGTGGTAGTAATCATAAAATCAGTTGAATTAAAGAAGTTCCTCAGTGTTTCATTACAAAATATGACCACCTGCCACAAAATTCAGCTTACATTGCTG
Source organism: Dryoscopus gambensis (assembly GCA_013389985.1). NCBI lineage: Eukaryota > Metazoa > Chordata > Aves > Passeriformes > Malaconotidae > Dryoscopus > Dryoscopus gambensis. The sequence goes on along the minus strand of WEIT01015927.1, from coordinate 156,947 downwards.
AGAACTTGGAAGGGGCTACTTTTGTCATAGGTAGTTGTAACTAAAGATCTTTCTTCTATATGTTGATGCGGAGGATGAGAACCTGTTTGATACTGGATCCTGTCTGGTTTCAAGCATCTGAGTAATCTCAGATGCCAGCATACTTAGCTAGAGGCCACAAATTTCTGGGTAGATCCAGGTTACAGCTAAAAGCATTGTTGAGTTGTAGTAACCCTTGTTAAGAGCAAGGACAAAAAAACATGTAAGTCATAAAAAAAGCCACTACCATGATACTTTTATTGAAGTTTCATGCTGTGCATATACAAGTGATGAGAAAAAGCCCAAAAAGACATGCATATTTTTCTACACTATTTGACCACTTTGCTGTCACTTGAACCACACTTAAGACAAATGCCATCATAAGCAAGTTTCAAGAGAACATTTCAGCAGAACTTTAATAAAACAAGAACCAAAGGCAATTTGTCACACACCTCTACAGCATTAAAAAGCTTCAGTATCAGTTAAGAGAAGATAAATTATGTTGGACAAGGGTAGAAACTATTTACAACCATTATTTGAGCTGAAGTAAACTGTGGTTTCATAGAAAAAAATTGCAACATATCAGATAACATTGTGCTATAGGATACAGTTGATCAAAAGTTTTTCCACATCATTTTATCCATGAGAAGTCATTAAAAAAATTGTTTAGGTCACAAGACACTGAGCAGCACAAAGTTTGAAACTGAAACTCTGCAGCTGATGTAAAATTACAGAAGAGTTTCTACCAAAAGAGTATTTCCCTCTCTTCACCTTCACTCCTTAACCAAAAAAACCCTTACTGTGAACAGAGGAGTGGAAAAGTTTAGAGAAAGAGGGATGGGAAAGGCCTTCCTCTTATTGATATGGTAAACTTAGATAAGAAGTGTCACACATTTGAAAAATTTTCTTTCTAGAGCTTCTGAAGTCTTAAATAGTAGAAAGCCTTTCACTGGCTGTAGAAGGTTGCTGGGTCTTGGCTTTTTCTTCCTGTCCTAGGCAGGTGAAATTCACTTTTTTGAGCAATGAGGTCTGTGTAAGCAATTGTCTCCTTCTATATTCATTCACTTTCTGGTTGACAGAGGTGTTCTAGGAGCTTAAATCATTCCATTTGAGTAAGCATTACTGTCAGTCTGAAACAGCATCCATCTTCATCAACATCCCAAAAAAGTAAGTGCCCAGGAGGGGAGGTACACCAGGCCCATGGCAGCATCATCTATGAGCACAGCACAAAGGGTAGAGGCTGGACTTGTACAATAATCCAGTTCATATTTAGGCACCTAATGAAACATTTCCAGGAATGCAGCACTCAAATGCTTCCAGAGAACTTCACTAAGTCAAACGGTGGACCCTGGTGAGTCTTACTGCTTCACTTGAGAACGCTGCTGTCCATCACAGGTCCTTAGCCAAGCCTCACAGCAAAACAACTGAGCAGGGAGGAAGCACACAAGCTTGATTTTCATCTCTTTCAGACACACTTCCTTACTCAAGTCTGACTAGGCAGTTGTTAGTACAACATCTGTAAGGAAAACTCCCTGCACAGCATGGCAGAAGGTTACCTTCAGCCTGCCATGTCTGATTTAATACAAGGTGTCAAGGCGTCACCATTGGAGACTGCTCTGCCTTTCAAAGACAAGGTTCAAATTTGCACATAAATGTGGAGAGAAAAGCACACAGACTCAGGTTAGCAATTCTGACAGTTTTTCCATTATTCCAGGTACTACATGTATGAGAAAAAAGCTGACTTGTCTCTACAAAACAGCAATCTCTATGTTTTGTGCTTCAGCGGTGTAGTTCAGAAAGACTAAAAGCTTGTGACAAAAGTACAAAAAAAAGTATGAAAGTTTAAAAATTCATTATTCATCAATTATCATCATTTAAAAAACCTCAAACCTCGTATCTTGCCTAACGATGTCAGTGTTAAGAATACACTTGCATATTACTATTACTTAACATCTTTTGGCAACATGCAGAAAATAATAATACAGGTGGCAGTAAAACATCCAGTGCTGTTTTAATACTCCCAGTAATGCTGGGAAACAGTACAAATTAGTTAGAAAACAATAATACTGACAGTTTTGCATATCTATTAAGTCTAGTGAGGTAATATTGATACTTTAAAAACTTATGCCACTTTTGCACTGCTTGCTTTTATTGCTGAATTAAAGATTATTAGTGAATACGATTCTTTTAATTGCACTGCACCCCAGCACATCTTAACACTTAAGAATATGATTCCTTAGTTATTCCAATGCTACCACCCAGCACAAGGCCAAGTTCAATTAACACTTGTACAGGGAAATATTTGAAGAAACTCACACCACTGAAGTCACCTGCTACATGATGGGAGAGTAAAAAAAAAAAATCTCATATCCTGGCAAGTCTAATTTTAGGTTCTCTTCACTGATGCCTTTTCTATAAATTGAAATAAATACTGCCACCAAAAAAAATTACCCCCTATTTTCTAGGTCAAACTTTTATTTTAAGAGTACATAAGTTAATAAACAGTCCCATTCCTTTTTCCTTCCAAGGGAGTGCAGGTAAAGTGCAGCGGCAGCAGCGGGAAGCCCTCTGAAGTCCGTGGTATGGCTGTGTCAGATGCGGAGCTGGTAGCCCACCTCGTTGAGTGTAGCCAGGTCTCCTTTCTTGTCCAGCACCGCCGGCCTGCGCACAGGGGAGGGAAGAGGGCGCTGCTGACCAGCGATCCCGCACCGCCGTGCAGGTGTGGACAGCACAGCAGTCACACAGGGAAAAGCTTCCCTTGGAGGAGGGCTGGCCAGACCTAATGTCACCTTAGACACAATCCTGCTGAATCTGCCACAGGAACTACCGTGACTGAGGTGCCTGCGTGTTGCCTCTGCAGCCACACACCAGTGAAGGACAAGCTGTGCCATGCTGGGGTCCAGGATGTGAGCCTGAAGCACCCTCTCCTCCTGACTTGAGAGAGGGCCTAAATGAGTAGCTAAGACTGGACACACCCCACCTGTCATCTACCCCGGAGCAGGACCCCAGCATTTAGAATAAACCTGAAACAGCTGAGAGCAAACCGGCAGGGCCTCTCACATGGCCACTGCGTGTTGGCTCTCCCAGCCTGCCATTTCCTCCTGGCTGCATCTGTGTGAAGGGCTAGAGCCCACCAAACAGAAAACACAAGGTGGACTCCCTTCAGTCTCCTGGCATCCAATATTCTGATACCATTCAAACCAAAACTATCCAGCTGATTTATAGTCTATGGAAGTGTCTAATCTAAGAGCTTATTGCAGGCTCTTGGCTGTTTTCACAGTAAGCCGTCTGTTTGCTTTTCTAAAGACAGACATTGTTTAAAGCACACATTTCTCTAGTACTCTGCAGCATGTCTGCTTCCCTGCAGAAACACAGCTAAAGCCCCAGTGGTCCAATGGGAGACTGATCATGGCTGCAGTGCTTTCAGCTCCTCAGCCCTGGTTTCCAGCTCTCTGTGCTCACTCTTTGCTCACTCTGCAACAGATGTGACCCCTGCGTTTGCACAGCCAGGCTGGTGCTTATCTCCCCGCTGCAGGCTGCCAGCCCATTCCCGCTGGAGCAGCTCGGGGCAGGCAGCAAGACCCCAGGGGAGTTAGCAGAGCCACAGGCACTGGAAACCAGGGAAAGCCCAGCCCTGCCCGTGGCACGCTGCTGGGGCACGCACCAGGGAAGAGCTGTACTGCTGCAGCCCCAAGAGCTGGGGGCGTATAGCTCACACATACACACGTGCAACAGAGCCTCTGAAATGTTTTTTAATTCTTTGATTCAATAAGGCATTTTTTAATTTTTAAGAGCAGAACTGCTAGCACCAGGTCCCTGCTGAGAATCTGCACAGAATTTGAGAGCTTGGGGACATTGCTATGGACAGCTAATGCTCTTCTGCCTAGTGGCACACTGAATGAAACCTGTTGCTTTGCCACTTATCTAAGCACCTCTCATAATAATCCCCACCATCCTCCCTGCAGTACTGCCCCCACCCTGCCTCGTGTTTGTCTCAGTTTAAGTACTTCACAGAAGTGAAGGAGTCTTCATTGGTCTCTCTCACTTGCAGGAAGGGATCACACTTAAAGAAATCCCTGTAAGATAGTTTGGATTTTTCCACATTATTCCTTCAGAGCAGATGGGATTTGACTAACCAGTAAACAAGCTACAAGCTGCATCCCTCAGAGCTTGCGTAGCAGTCAGAGACCAGCAAGAGATGCACTGTATGAAATTTCCAGTGTCCTTCCTTCCTCCCTCCCTCCAATTTAGGGATCCTCTTCACACCTTTTTCTCCCTCCCTTTAATTAAGGTCAGAATATGGTTTTAATTAAAGCACACCTGGATAGTAGTACCTTCTCTGATTATCCAAGGGAGATGCGGAGTCACTGTATGCCCATGGTGATGTGCCCATTTCCACCTATCCACCACAACTGTCTGTAGCTTTTAGCTACACACTGTCCTCCATCAGTTTCAGGAAAAGACAAGACTTGGCTGGACCAGAGGCACCAGAGATCCCACTCTCCTTGGCTGGAAAATGACCTTATGCCAAACATGCCCTCTGAGGTGGGGGGCCTCTGCTGTACTGGCCCATCAGATCACCCCTCCCATCCTAAGTGCCCTGACCATGAGTGGGTGAGCAAGCTGTGCCCAGCTGCTGGGCACACAGTATTTATGAGCTGTCTGCACTGGAGCTGCCTGATTTTACACATCCTAATATAATCCTGCCCCCTTGCACATCAGACTGACAGAATTTCCCTTTCAGCAGCTACACTGGACTGGAAGCACACAAGGCCGGTGTTGCCGTGACACTCATAGGGCATGCATATGTTAAGCCTCAACATGAAATTGAAAGGAAATAGATCTGGTGAACTGGCATTTAGGAGCAGAGATTCTCCAGGCTGCTGCATGACCCTCCCTTCCAAATTCACAGCAACTCTCCCAAACCCCTCCAGCTCCAAAGCATTCCTGAGGATGAAACACTGCATTGCCTGTTCCAGCACAGGCCTGCAATTTACTGCACCCTCCTGCTTTGGGACTTCAGAGGATGGGCAAGGGGACACAGCAAAGCTTCAGACTTACCAGAGAGATTCACACCACCCTATCTATCTCCTTTGCATTCATGCAGGATCACACCAGCTGTGGGATAAGAGCACATGGACTGCTGCATAGCTCAGTTAACGAGCTGCAATTTGACTACACACCAGGCTCCAAGGCAGGCACATACTGGGAACTGCACTGCCACCTGTCCTGCAGTGTGCCCCACCTGCCTTTCAGCTGCATTTCCAGGCTAAAAGGCTATCGTGGGCTTGCTGGCAGCCACCACTAACATTTACCTAATAAACCTGAAGGAACAAGGATGAGAAGTTAAAGGTTTGTGGCTGTGAAATCCTCTTCCATCCTTAAGCACAGTTTCAGCCTTTGTCCTTCAGAAGCAATCCAGCAAAGACACCCTAGTTCACCACTCCACTTCATATATCCTTCAGTGGGAGATTTCTCCCAGCAGGCCCATGTAATTTTACTGTGAAATGAATGAAACCCAGGCTGTAATAACAGCTTGTCATCAGCAGGTGAAGCCTTTCAAATGAATGTGTTATTCAGCCCCTGCCAGCTCACACTGGAGCAAAATACTTCTCTCCCCCTCCCCAGCAAGCTCAAAAAAGCTGTAATTACAGCACGTGAATAAGAGATCCACAAAGAAACAAAACACAGTGTTGATAAGCACAGCCGTTCTTTGGCCAGGATTCCAGCCTAAAGCCTAGCAAACCTGAGTCTTTCCTATTCTGTTGTAACACAAAGGCCTCTCACTCCATCAGGTTCTCAGAAATCCAACAATATGGAGAAGAGAATACCCAATTTCTCCTCTTGTATTTCTCACCTTATGCCAACCACTGCACATGCTGGGATGTGCCGTTCAGCTCATCCCTGATGAGGGGATGCCATTCCCCCTTCAGGGCTCAGAGCTCATCACAATGTATCTGGGTCCTGCATCTTCTATCACGGTGACCCAGGGTTTATTTTAGAGTAACTTATCATTTGCTCTTGATACAGAACAAGAGAGCAGAACCACTGAGCAGGTAACAGGTGCTGAAGCCACTGTAAGGCCACCTGTACACTACCTGTCTTTCTGTCCTGGAAAAGCAAAGCTGCCAAGGAAGGATCAGTCACTGCAGAGCAGCCACATACCCAGCAGCTCTTTCAGGAAACCAGCTCAACTGGAGAGTCTCCAAGCCCAGTGACACTCTCCCCTTCAGAAATACATGATCCACTCCAACAACTGCAGAAGCACTATCAGAAACTCAAAAATGAAACTGTTCCTCAAAGAGAATCTAGGTGGTGAAGAAGCCTGAAGCAACTGAGCCCATTACAACTATAATTATCTATGCACTAAACAAGGAGCTCCCAATGACGAAGCCCAAAGTACAGTGTGAATGAACATGTAAAAATAAAAGCTTGCTGTGAAATCACCTGCTGCTAACATATCTTGAAGTTATCTTTAGAAGGTTAGTCTAATGTCTTTGTTAGCTGCTTTAAAATAAATAAATAAGTGCTGAGACAGTAGTCTGGGAGCCTATTTAAAAAGCAATGATCATAAATATGTGACTAATCTGGGTTACATATAGGCTTTCACAGTTGTCAGCTTCCTGGCACGGAGCAGTACAGCTAAAACTCAGCTCTTCCACATCTAAGGTAAGGGAGTCTGAATTGCCAGTGACTGTAAAAGGCCTGTGGATCTGGAAGCTCAGTTTTATCCATTTAGAGTTATTGCACGCAGTGAGTCCATCCTTCCCCACACAGCTAAAGAACAGCTCTTAGCTACAACACACATGGAAAGTGGTCTGGGCTTTCTTTAAACTGATGAAAATCAAAGACTACAATCCAAGTGATGTTTTCACTTTGGAAGGAGAAAAGGTTTACTTTTCCATCATCCCTGTAAGCTCGGCAGTCCAAGGACCCTGCATGGAGGGGCCATCAGGCAGCAGGAAGTACAGCAATGCCAGGACATCAGCAGTGCCAGCAGCTTCTGGATCCTCTCTGGTCACTAAGGTACCTGGTGCAGTTTTCCTGTATGTGCCAGTGAGCACGGAAGTTTTGTACAGCAAAGCAGCATCACCACCCTCCCTTCTGCCTCAGCAGGAATGGTGGCAGGAATACTCACGATTTATCTCTCCTGCAGGCCCGTCTCTGAGGGCTGCCCTGCCTCCGGCGAGGGGACAGCGACTTACCCCGAGGTCTCTCCTTCATCGGAGAATGGGCACTTGAGGGTTTCAGAATCTGTGAGAGATGGGGGAGGGAAGGAAGTGGCCTTCAATAAAGGCAATGATTCACTGCAAATGAAAAATTAAAATAAAGGGCCTCATACAGTAGCAGGGATGGCACACACAAAGATGACACAAAGGGCCTTCAGTCCCTTGAGGCTTATTCAAACCCTGCCCAGGTTAAGAGGAACTCAAAGCTGTTATCATGTGATAGCTGTTCAGGGGCCCCCTGCAAAAATTAGTTGGTGTCACCAGTTCAGTTCCCAGCTGAATACTGTCTCATCTTCGGCTTTCTTCAGAGCTGGCAACAGCAAGAGATAAGAAAAATGGCTTTGAGCCTCAGCTGAAAGAAACTCAGGCAGCCAAATCACCGTCTCCAGCTTTTCTCTCAACAAACAGAGGTGACCATCTCTGAGGCTGGCAGCTGAACTCTGACAGTGAGGCTTTTCAGTAGGTCTCCAACTTGCCCCATCCTCCAGGCCCTCCAATATCAGAGGGCCATTGGCATTACACTCACACTCTGGACTGTTTTAAAGACCAGATCCTCCAATCTCAGCCCACTCACAATGGAAGCCCTCTGAACCAAGCAGCTCAAATTCTGTAGTAACTCAAGGGAAAGATCGGATGCAGGGCCTTCAGCCTTCAAGGGTTCAGGGCTGTGGTCCTGGCCCTGAGGCACTCACAAGGACTAGACCCAGTGTCACAGCTCAGCACACACAGAGAGCTGGTCCCTCTATCAAAAGCGAGTACAAAATTCAGTAAGTCATCTACCCATATGGACTTCTTCAACTCAAGCCTGCTTCAGCCGTTTGCTCTCTGGATAGTATTAAAAGCATATGGATAGAGAAGAGGGGAAAAAACCCCAAACTTAGTTACATCAGTAATCAAGCCCATACACTTTAAGTGATAGCATGGTACAAGGTGGCCCTCAAAACTCCTTGGCAGGGCAGGAGAGATGGCAGCAGACTGTAGGGGCTACGATGCCACTGGCAAGGCTCACCCCAAGGTCAGGGCAAGGGGGCAGGTGTCTCAGCCAAAAAGGCACGTGGCTGCTGCGTAGGAGCCGTTCTTTAGCAGGGAAGGGGACGAGAACCCAGAATAACTTGGACACGATGCCACATACCTCTCCACAAGAGCCAGACCCATACTTAGCACAACACCTGCTCTGCTCTCGCTGCTGGCAGCCAGCTGGACAGGCACCAAATCTGCTTCCACCGCAACCACAAACAGCTCCTTGCCCATGCCAGGCTCAGAGGCACGGTCAGGGACACCCCTCATCCCCAAGGGCAGCCAAACCCTCCAGCCCCCTGGCAGCCTGCCCTGTCTCCCCGTTGTTTCCCAATGAGCTCTTCAGTCCAACCAGCCAGCAGGGAAGCACCAGGCTGTCAGGGAGTCGCTTTACTCGCCTTTCCCACGTAACCTGCTCTGTGATTTAGCTGAGGGTGGTGGACATCAGCCCCCTGGCATGTCCTGCAAGGAGAGGCAACCACTGACACAGATGTCCCATGGCACCTCTTGCAGCTCAGGTGCAAAAAGCAGAGACCCCCACCTGCAACAGGGCCACTCTTCCCAGCAGTTCCAGCCCCAGCCATGCTGATTCTTCCCAACCACCTTACTTTGGAGTCACTGAGGAAAGCAAAGTGGGCAACAGCTCCCTGATATCCAAGGACAAGTATGGATTCGACTGTTTCCCAGGCTGAAGGGGAATTCCTTCAACTAACCACTGTAAGGGCTTGAAAATACATCAAATCCTGGGGAAGCAGCACCGAGACATGCAAGCACACTCGATAGCTGCGTGATCTCAGGCTGGGGTCAGTCTGCTGACACAGAGCAAGACCCATCTCTGCAGGATGGGACAAGGCACCTCAGCCCAGCACCCACGTGCAAGGACCTACCTTCATCCTCATATCCCTGGCAAACTTCTCCAGCTCCTTTCTGACTTCTGTGCGCATCATTTTGGACACGTTGAGGACCAGCTGTTTCCACTCGATGGGCTGGAAGCTGTGCGGCTCATGCGGGACGTACAATCCAATTTTGACTTTTTTGACTGAATGCAAGTACTTTTTATAGGAGTCTTCAAATTCGAAGATGAGGTCGCTCAGAGTTCGGTAAGTGAGAGGTTTGTCCATCAGATCCGATCGCCTGCTCATGCCCAGCGAGCCGTAGCGGCCGTTGCAGTAAATCCCAAGCACCACGTGATGAAAATAGTTCCCTGAGAAGTGGGTTTTAAAGCTGATGGGGAATCGCTCCACGGAGGGCTGCCCGTTTGTTAAGTAGCTGGGGTGCACTGCATCAAGGCAACAACAGTGCTGGGAAAGCAGCAGGTACAATTACAGCTGGGAAACATCTTCAGCAGGTTTGGGGTTTTTAGCTGCCAGGGCAAAGGGCTTCCTTGCCAACACAAACTTGTTCTCACTGTGCCCACAAACAGCCAATGCTGCCAAAGCCCATTTCACTGCTTGGAAAATAAGATGCGATGGTTCAGACAGGAAAGGGAATGACTCTTAATCACACTTAGGGGAAAGATAAAAACCACAACCCTGCTCAGGTCAGCACACCCAAAGAGAGACCACCCTCCCCAGATCTGTGGAAGCTCCCCATTTGATACCAACATCAAACTCCCATGCTTCAAAGGGAAAAGTGTTTACCTCCCTTTCTTGAGGGTTTGAGACAACTTAGTTTACTGAGCCTCATTTTCTCATGTCTTCAAATAGTACCAAGAGATTTGGATTTATTCGTCTCCAAGGTGACAGTCTGCCTTTCCTTCTGTAAACTGGCCCTCAACACTGCCACTCCTCATAAATAGTGTTTTAGCATGTTACCTTTGTAACACGTTGCTGAAAGGAACCAAAGGAAAGATGGATAATTAATCAGATAAACACAGAGACATGGTCAGAAACAACACTCTTAAAAAGCAAACCCTGTCCCTGGAATCACTGACTGGCCATTTCAAAGGCACCACGTGCAGAGGCCAGGACCAAGCTCCGTGCCAGTGTAGTGTGTGATCTCAGAGGGGAACTACGTGCAGGTCACCTCCTCGGGAGGCCGCTGGCCCATGCCAGGGAAAGGACGGGCTGAGAATCCCTCACCCAAGCAGCTTTGCGTCAGCACCTACGTTGCACGCAGCTCCCTGCTGCTAATCCTGGGACAGCTGAAACTCACCCTGGCTCCACGTGCTGGCACCTGGCCCCTGGGACAGCAGGTGCACTTCCCCTCTGCAGCTGAGGCCCCCACCCACGCCTAAGGGATGGAGGAGGGATGACCAGAAAAGGCTGGAGCAAAATGCTCCAGCCTAGGGTTACTCCAGCCTGAGGCACCTGCTGTAACCTTGGAGCCATCCCCTGAGTCAGTTGGTCATGGTGCTGCCACTACAAAATACCCCAGGGCAACAGGCAGTACTGCCAGGATAGTGTCAGGGCATCCTGGCAGATGGAGGAGGGAGTGGGCTCAGTTCCCACTGAAGCTGCAGGAACCTGCTCAGACCAGGATTCTACTCTGGGGATCGCCTGCTTCCCCTCCTCTCCCTGCCTCATGCCCTAAAAGGAGGTATTTAACAGCAGTGAAACAAGAGCCACTGCACAACTGAGATATCCTGGGATGTTACTGTGGCCAGCCTTCCTCCCCTGCCTGCATAGCACGGCTGCCTGACAGCTGCTGGGAAACTGAGAGCACAAAAAGCCTTTGTATCAAGACTGTAAAACACAATTTGGGCTCAGTTCTGGTTCTGCCCAGCTTGAAATGCCACCACCTCAGCACCAGTGTGATTCCCTGGGATGTTGATCCCTGCCTGCACCCCACATTTCACCTCTTCATTCTACAGGGATTGCCGCAAAGCATCCAGTGGCTCTCATCTGTCTCTAAACCACTTTCTCGAGGGATATTTCACCCAGTGTTTGTCGAATTTCACATATTCAAACTTTTGGCTTCTGGGTAAATGCAGAAACCAACTAATAAGAGGTTCATGAACTGCCCAGAATCTGAGGTCAAGAGCAAGGAGTTTCACAAACAAACAAACAAAAAACAGGCAAGAAAAAGGCATTGGCACAAAACTTTTACAACAGCCACAGGGAAGCTTTTCGGGTCCATGTCAAACATGTTTAGCTGCATTCAGTGCTAGATGTCATCGGCTTTAGCAGCCTGGAGAAAACATATTAGAGGGTAAAGGAACAGACAACACTGTGGGCTCAGCTCACGGTGCACTTCACTGTCTGTATGACCACGAGTCTGGAAGACTGCACAGTAGAGCACAGCCCTCCCTACCATACACACCTGTCACCCAGCCATGCCCATGTCCACCCACCTCCTGCCCCACTGCCATCAGACACAGACACCCTGCAGCGACTGTCCAAGCCCACCCCGGTATCACCTACACCAACACAGAGCAGAAACAGCTCTGTGTGCCTTAGGTGGTCTCACCGGATCACTGCTGCCTCAGGACTAGCTTCTCCAAGAAAAATATCTCCACCCCACCATCAGTAGATCATTTATAATTAAAGATTATAAATCAACTTCAAGGGCAGAATGGGCCCTAGCGCCATTATGTCAACTGGAAAACTCAGCACACACTCACCTCATTTAAAAGGTCACCTTGCTTCAGGCCTTAAAAGGTGCATCCTGTGTACATCAAAGTCACGTTACAATAATTTGTGTCCTACAGACTGATTCTTGCAAAAGCCCATTGTATTTATCATTCTGTGTAACTGAAAAAGCACTATCTTTTATTAACACCTATGAAGCTTTCAAACATCGCCACCATTTTTCCCCCTCATTATGAAAGGGTTTTTCTGTCTGCTCCCCGAGTGCCTTTCTATTAAGTCCATACAAAGCTTTGGTGGCCACCCCCCACACATACACACTTCTGCCACGAGGTCTCAGAGAAGTTGCAATTTAATCTCATTAAATACTTAGTAGGAGTAAAAGAATCTTTTGAGGGCAGAAATTACCCATCATCAAATAACCCAGCAACAACCACTGTGGAAATTAACCTTTAGGTACAGGTTGCTTCTGCTGAGGGGCTGGTTAATGAGAGTCCCCACCCGAGATGAAATACACAGCAAATGGGCTGGAAAGGCACGTCAGATCTTCCCCTCTGTCCCTGCATCATTATTATAGCTTTTCCTTTCTGCTCTGCCCAAGGAGAGCTGTATTGTGGCAAACAAAAGGCAACCACACAGCAACGCTGCAGCTGTAATCACACTTTTGAGCTGGGACCGTAACTGCAGGATGGAGAGTTGGGGAGTAAATTACATGCCACAATAGAGAAGCAGTGCAGAGCAGGAGAGGGCAAAGGCAGCTGCAGCAAAGCTCAGTGGCCTCCTGATCCTGGGTCTTCATGTCAATCAAGATGATGGAGCCAGGCTCTTCTCGGTGGTGCCAACCAACAGGACAAGAGGCAACAAGCAGAAACTAAAGCACAAGAAGCTGACAGGTCAGGCTCAAAAGAGTCCCAGTGAGTGGGTAACATCAGCCACGAGTCCAGTCACTAGAGGGGTTCTGCAGGGCTCCATCCTCAGCCCAGGTCCCTTCAACATCTTCATTAACAACGTGGACACAGAACTCAAAGGAATAAATAATTTGGGGGATTGTGCCCAGTTTGGGGACAGCACCAAACTGGGAAGAGCTGTTGACTCCTTCAAGGGCAGAGACCTCAACAAATTGGAGAGATGGGCAACCACCAACCACCCAAAGTTTAACGAGGGCAAGTGCTGGAATCTATACCTGGAAAGGGGCAGTGCTTCATGTCTTAAGAGCCCAGCAGGGGTGTTTTTGCTGAAGTCTGGTCAAGATGAGCACAGAAAACTACAGGGTGCCTGGTTCTCCCCGCTCCTGCCACTCCCATGGGCTGGGGCCATGAGCAGCGAGCTAGAGGGATGGCAGCAGGCTGGGAGCAAGGAAGCAGCTTTATTACATCAGCAGTGCTGAAGCTGCTAGCAGGGAGCAGGATGTGGAGCAGGAGGAAAATAAACTTTGCACTTCAAAACCATCTGATCAGGCTTCAGTAAAACCAGAAGAGCTGTTTCTCCAAGCAACTGCTCAGAGGGTCCCCAACCACCAGCAGTAAACACTCAAGAGAGGTTTCCAACCAGAGTCAGGCAGCATTTCCTACGGGCTTGGGATCACTTACTGCGAGGCAGAGTGCTACTGAGCCTACATCTGGATCTTGTCTACACAGAGGGCCCAGAGTGTCCCCAGCAGCTCCAGTGTCCATGTGCGAAAGGCTCAAGCAGCTGGTTCAGCTTCCCAAAGCGGGACTGCCAGGCTGACATCCCTTAGATTGAGAGACCTACTCTCCAGTGCCCAGCTGCAGCCAGAGGTGACTATCTAAAGATTAGACTACAACAACGTAAGCAGTTAAAAGCTCTCTCTCAGCTCTTCACAGCTACCAGAGGGGCTGTATATATTCAGCAGGATCTTCCTTTCCCATATTTCAGTTAGCAAATGGGTCAAGCTGTAGGTAAGCATGAAGGAGGCAAAGAGGAGCACTACATGGACATCAATATCCTGCAGTGACTGCAAGAAACTCTCCCCCTTACCGGAAACACTTGCTCCCAGCCCAGGGATGTACCTGCTGGGCTGGAGGAGATGGATGGACCCAGGTCTCCAGAGGTGATAAACATCATCCACTGACGGCATGCACAGAAGGAATAATGCAGAAGCTATTGAATAATTTCTCACTCCTGAGACACTTTTGCTCTTCTCCTCATTTAATGACATTATTGGCCAGGGGGGTCTAATACCCTGCGCGGGTCCAAGCGTTACCTCACGTGAACTGGGAGAAGGATGCTGAAGGCAACGGGAGTGAGTTATGCTCAGCCAACGCGGACGCGCTCCATAAGACTCCCCGAGGAGGGATGCAGTGTGCAGCTTCCCTCTCCCCTCCGATATTTTGCTCTCCACGTTTTAATAAAGTGAATGCAGCGCAGATAAACTTCCCTTGGCACTTTCTGGTTTACTATTCCCTTTCATGAGCTCAAATCAATTGGATCTTTGCTCAGAAAGAGTGGGCTGAACGCACCATTACTCAGCTGATTTACAACTGAACTGAGAAATGCCCTGGGGAAGACAGCAGGAGGAATGCTTCTGGTTAGGCACTGACAAGCAGATCATATAAGCAGAGAGATATGAAGCCAGTTCAGACAGCTACACAGAGAAAAAGAGCTGTGCAGACTGCTGCAAAATAATACTGGAAGATCTGTTTGAGCTTTCAGTCATCTCAGAGCAGCTGCTTCCTTGGTGCGCGCAGACAGGGTAGCTCAGTACTTTACCTCACTGCCCTATAAAAACGCTTCAAGATCAAGTGCATAGGCAATTATGCAAAACTTAATTCTGCACCAAGAGGGATTATAGAAGCATTTTATAAGAAGTCACACAGAAAAAGGCAATTGCACAAGCCAGCGAGCAGCTCAATTAAAGTGACATCTCGCTAAGCCGCTCTGCGCGAGCCAGCCTTTGAAGGACGGCTCACACCGAGGGTCCGCTGGAGTGGGCTGTGCTTTCTCAGTATCCAAGCAACACTCAAGGACTGCCAGCACACAAATTACAAGCTGTACCTTATTTCCAGAAACACGGCATGGAACCAGAGGCTGACACACACGCAGGGCTGCTCAGCTCAGGCCTGTGTGAAGGCACTGGCTGGACACTCAAGAGAGGGTAAGCATATCTTCCTTGGAAACCACCTGGCCTTGGAACGCCACTGGCCTCACCGTGTCTGCATCCAGAGGGCAATGCTGCAGATCAAAATCTCACAGTTGACAAAAACCAGCAAACTTCTCCACATGCCATGACAAAGATGCCTCCCAAAACCCCTCATGCTGCACATGGATCACGGCAGTACGAGGTTCCACATGGGCACGGGCTCCGTACCAGCCACTTCCCAGACACACAAATTCAGGTGGCCCAGCCACTCACCACTGCTACACCTTTCGTGTACCCACACCTAAAGCAAAATACCTGGGGTTTATACTGCAGGAGTCTTCTAAGCTTTAATGCATCTCTTACTGGACCACTAGCCAGCAGACAGTCCCTGTTCTCACACAGAGACGTCCAAGACAGAAAGTAGAAGTCCTAGAAACACAAGCCTGCCCCATACTCTCCCCTGACTAAACCTTCTTAATTTAAAAAAAAGCTTGCTGTAAGTTTTGGGGGTTTTTAATTAGCATCTAGAGACAGAAAAATTCAAACACATCTTAACTCTGAAGAAACTTCAAATGACACCAAATAGTATAAAATATAGCTTTCAACTATTTTGCTTCCTCCACTTCTCAAAAAAAAAAAAAAAAACCTCAAAACCACCAAACTCAACACAAGAGTCAGGTTTGAGGCAAGCAGAAAACCAGCAGCAACACTTTTAGGCTATCATGGTTATCTGTAGGCCACTAATCGCCCTTTGCTCCCGTGATATGTGAAATAATCAGTTCACTGCTACAAATCCAGCACTGCAAGCCACACTGACACTGTAGAGCAGCAGCAACTCCACCTGGGAATTATTTCCCCCATCCCTTTCATCCCCAAATAGTTTGGGACACAACCCTGACACAAGAGCAAGCATAACAGATACACTGACATTATTTCAAGGGAAATCAGCTAATGTAAACTTTTGGACTTCAGGAAAGCTTTCAATACTGTTATTCAGAGTATTCTCCTGACAAAATATCCAGCACACAGCTAGAGAAATACACAACACAGTGAGTGCGTAACAGGCTCATGGGTCAGACACAAAGGGTTACAGTAACTGGGGTTATATCAGGCTGGCAACCACTCACTAGTGGGGTTCCACAGTGCTCCATTTCAAGGCCAGTTCAACATCTTCACAAATTACCTGGATGCTAGACTCAAAGGTATGCTTAGTAAGTTTGCTGATGACACAGAATTGGGAGGAGCTGCTGACTCCCTCAAGGGCAGAGACGACCTGCAGACAGACCTTGACAAATTAGAAAGTTGGGCAGTCACCAAGCTGTGAAGTTTAACAAGGGAAGTGCCAGAACCTGCACCTGGGATAGGGCACACCTGGTTGTGTGGACAGACTGGGGAATGAGAGGCTGGAGAGCAGCACCACAGAAAGTTGAACGTGAGCCAGCAGTGCCCTGGCAGCCAGGAGTGTCCTGGGGGGCATCAGGCACAGCATCACCAGCTGGGCAAGGAGGGGATTGTCCCGTTCTGCTCAGCACGGGGGCAGCCTCACCTCGAGTGCTGGGGCACTTTTGGGTGCCACAATATAAAAAGGATTTAAACCTATTAGAGAGTGTCCAAAGGAGGGCAAGGGACGTCGTCCTTGAGGGGAAGCCACACAAGGAGTGGCTGAGGTCACTTGGCTTGTTCAGCCAAGGGACCTCACAAAGGAGACTGAGGGGAGACCTCACTGCAATTACAGCTTCCTCATGAGGGGAAGAGGAGAGGCAGGCACTGATCTCTCCTCTGTGGTGCCCAGTGACAGGACTCAAGGGAATGGCCTGAAGGTGTGTCAGGGGAGGTTTAGGTTGGATATTAGGAAAGGGTTCTTCACCCAGAGGGTGGCTGGGCACTGGAGCAGGCTACTCAGGGAAGTGGTCACAGCACCAGGCAGCCTGACAGAGTTCAAGAAGCATTTGGACAACACAGGGCCTGAACTTCGATGGTTCTTGCGGGTTCCTTCCAACTCACAATATTCTATGATTCTATGATTTCTCCTTCTGGAAAGGCTTTGAAGGGGGTTTAAGTCTCTTGTTGAGATCAAGCCCCCAGGACCCCTCCCGGTGCATGCAGAGCCTGTCAGCATTCCCAAGGGAAGCCCTGTCAGCCAGAGCCACCTCTCAGACTCAAACCTGAGCCAACAAACCCAGCAGCCATCCCTTCTCACAGGCACTACCTGCCAGGCTCTGCCAGCTCCTTCTCCCACGGGAGGGGGCAGCAGCAGCCAGCAAAATGCCAGAGACATCCCAGGAGATGGTTTGCTCCGGGGCTTATTTTGCGTTGGGATTTGTTTTAATTGAAACTTGATCATTTCTGACAAGATATGTCTGGCAACCTGTTCCTGCAGCCCTGCCTTAACCCTCCTCCAGTGTTTTAGGATAGTGCAGGTTGATTTATGAGTGACAGCACAAGAGGGCGGAGAAGCAAGTCAGTGTCTGAATGACTGAAGACTGAGTAGGAAGCAAGCATTATGTTACGGGGAAGCTCAAATGTTTAACTATAATACACATGTTTCTGCACAAAGCACAGCTGTGGGGTGAGAGACAAAAGCTAACATGACTTGGCCATGTAAACATCAGTGAAACACAGAACAGAACCCGCGCTCCTCGGGTGTTACCAAGCTCCAACAACAACCAAAAGAGAAATGCTAACAAAGAAAACAAGGATTGTGCAGACAGGTACTCATCTGGGCACTTTGGGTCAGATCCTGACATGATGCAGATGACCAGGGCAGGAGGCAAAGTCTGTGTGGCCAAATCACAACACCTATGACCTGGGCATAGAGCATCCCAACTCCTACCTACAAGCCCAGGCAATTCAGCAACTTGGAGATGAATACCAAGGCAGCTCCCCAAGCTGCCAGCACTCACCTTTGGCTGCAACGCTGTCAAACACCATCCAGGAGGGGCACAGTATTAAAGAGAGCTGCAGTGGAAAAAGTCACAGACATGTGAAAGGATACATCCCCAGGATAACTGCTTCAAGGCATTTGATAGGTAAGGACTCCCTGGTCATTTCTTTTGCTGTCTCCATTAACCTAGAACAGAAACAAAAGAGTTTTCAGTCCTTCCAGCTAGAGCAATTGACAGGAATCAAAAGGTCCTCTTGTAGAGTGAGAGCCAGGCACCTCCAGTTCTTAACTCAGCAAGAGCTGGTGAACTTGATTCTCCCCTTCCGTGACTTGTCAGAGTCCTGTTAACTTCTGGAGGATGACTGGGGGGGAAAAAAAGCAAGAGAAAAATAAAAAGATTATTTGGCGTCCCAGTGCCTTCCAGCCTCTGAAGGTGGATGGGAGGAATGCAGTCCTCTCTGCCTCTCGCAGCACATGAGCATCACTTCAGACTGTAACACAAAGCCCCACTGAACTGCACAAGCTGGCAATCATGGAAATCCCAGAGCAGGACTGAGTTTAGCTTATTTTCAAAACAACCCTGGCTCTCCTCTGGAGAGGAAAAAACACAAACCAAAAACAAACCAGGAGAGGATGGTTACACAGACCCCTGAAAGCTACAAATGCCCCCATAATCCCATAGGTATGGCTGCAGACCAGAATTTATTGCCTTTTTATCAAAGCCTGCTCTGCAGAAAACTCCACCAACACAGACACTTCCCACCACTGCAAGCTGAGTTATTGTCTTGCTGCTGCTCCACATCTCCTCTGGATAGGCAAAGTGGCAAATTCCACACATTTTCCTGCAGGAGTGCAGGAAACTATGCATGCCCAGGATTTTGCACATTCACAAAGTTTAGTTACATTCTAGACTCTGTCTCTGGAGTACAATTATTTGACAGGGACACAACACTGTGACAAGCAGCAAGCAACCTCAGGTCAGCTGAGAAAGCTGTTGTGCCAGACTGACACTGCACTGTTAACCTAGTAGGTACCCTGTTCCCTTCCACAAACAGATCCTGAAATCCTGTACAGTTTGGAAAAAAAAATTGTGGAAGGAGCCTAAAAAAAGGCCAGAAGAGGCACATCCGATGACACACCAAAAAACTGCTCCCTAAAAAAAAGGCACAGCTGAAAACTAAGCCAAAGGATAACTTTTATTTTGCAGCCTTCTCTATCCATATCCTTTCCCTGGGAAGAGTTTTGTAAACAGATCCCTACTGTAAGGAAACACAGCATCAAATGACAAAAATATTTGTATTAGAGAAGATTATGAAAATATGCATCTGAAACCATCAGAGTCCGTTTCCCCCCCTTTCTGATTCACCAACCCTCATGCATTTTAAACCTTGTGTTGAGTGCAAGTGTCAACAGAGCTTCCACTGCTATTACAGCCTGTCACAGCCATTCCGTGTCCCATTTATCCAAGTTAGAAATTATCTTTTCACTTGTAAACAACCACCCCTTACACTCTGCCTGCAGTACAGAACACTAATTAGAGGTCGCCTGCCTCCTCCATACTCACAATCAGCCACAGAACCCCACAGAACTGCTGGAAGCACGGAGCAGCCCCAGCCAGAGCACACAATGGGGCTCCTTCATCCCCCACAGAGGCTCCCCAGTGCTGATCACCACAGTGGCCACTGCAAAGCCTTGTCCCTGTCTCAGAAGTGTTACGTGTAGATGAGGCATGGGAGGTATCCACAAACAAGATAATCCATTGAATTTCCTATCTTCTAACTACATGGGAGTTAAAAAAAAAAAAAAAACAACCAAAAACAAACAAACAAACAAACAAACAAAAAAAGAACAAAAAGAAAAAGACAGCTGATTATGAATGTGCATCATGAGGAAAAATGTCGACTTGCAAAGCTATTTATCTGCAAGCCACTTAGTAGTGGAAGCTATGCCTGGTTAACCCCATCTGAGGGGCAGGGGTAGGGCCAGCATCTCCTCCTCAGGCACATACAGCAGCCTGCACCGGGATCCAGGAGCTGCAGCGGGACCTGGCAGCTCAGAGACACCTCTGGAGCAGGACAGTGATGAGGGTCTGTGCGAGGGGAGCATCGCTCAGGAGGCACCACCAGTGCTCAGCAAACCAGCGTCCACATGCACCCCTGGGGCAGGCTGTGCCCTTGCACACATCCATCCTGGAATCCCTGGGAATACTCTGCAAATAGTTTGCCTTCTCTCTGCATTTACAGCACAGGCCACAGGGTTTATGTGCATGACCCAGTTCAAGAGCCACTGAGAGTTTTTCCTTCCACTTCTAGCAAGCTTGAGTCAAAGCATGGCCTTAAACCCTGTGTTTGTATTGGAAGCAGAGCCTCTGGAGAATCCCCAAGCCACTGCTCTGCCCAAGGTAGCACAAGCCAAATCTAAATCACTCCTCACAGATTATTTTTCAGTCTGCTTTCAACTGGCTTCTCAAAAGCCTGGGAACCCACCAGCTAATCTATCCCATACTTAACCTTGCATCTAAGAAGGTCCCCTAATGTTTAAACTAAATCCTTCCCATTTTGCAAATTAAATCAGGAGCTATTTCTGCTCTCCACAGTGGGCATGGAGACTATTTATTATCTGTCCTCTTGATACAGACATTTTTATATGCAAAAGACTGTAATCTACCCTCTCCTCCATGAACATGAGAAAGCAGACACCAATTTTTATTTAATTCTTCCCTCATGCCCCCTGGAAGCTTCTCCCTTAGGTTACGATTTTAGGACAATGTTTGTTTCTTTCAATTTTGGAATCCCTTCAACCAACTCACTTCTCACAGTCCTTTGGCTAAGCCCACAACAGTACAAATAGACCAATTTCCTTCTGAATCCATCTTTCAGTGCATATTTGCAACCAAGCCAGTGTGCTGTTGGCTTTTCCCTGTTGGCCCACACTGAATCAGGTTCTGGTGGTTTTTTGGTGGGGTTTTTTTTTGTGGGTTGGTTGGGATTTTTTTTTTTGTTAGGGGTAGGGACTTTTTGGTTGGGCTTTTTCGCTGAATTTTGTTTGGTTTCTTTTATTTTTTTAAGCTCAGCTTCATCTTTGCAAAACTAGCCTTTTGTTCTCCACAGCTGGCTATTCCCAAACCCTCCTCTGCATTTGCCCTCACTAAATTACCTCCTCTTCTTTGTTCCAGCCAAAGAGATCACTCTGAATATCCCAATTCCACTTTTCAAAGCCTTGTCACCTTGTCCAGCCTGGACTGCAAACCATCCATCAGCAAACAATAAGTCTTACCCATACCATTAAGGAAAAACTGAGCTGGGACAGACACTGCACACCTCAACTGACAATCTCGGCCAGGCAAGATTGGTAAAGTGACACTTCCCACGTGCTGCTTTTCACTAAATTGGGTCCTTACATTAAATAGTTTTATTTAGACTCAAGGTCCCTGCCTTATCTGCAGTGATAAGATGTGGCCTTATCAAAAGCCACACTAAAACAAAGAGTTATTACATCCATGTCTTTGCCCTGGTTGACAACAGCTCTTACACCCTCATAGAAGGAAATTCTCAGAAACAAACAGTGCCCAGCAATATTAATGTTGCCTCTCCCTTCCCTTGAACTGCAGATAAACTCAAAGTTCCTAGACTTATCTTTTCCCTTATTCTTTTTAAAGGCTGCTATCCTTGCCTTCCCCAGCACCCACCCTCCCCACGCTCCCTAACACAAATATTAATGGTTGGAGGCTGCTTGTCAGTTCTCTAAGGGATCTGTGGCAAATTACCTATGGCAAACGACACACCATTCAGCTCATTTGAAAAAAACTCCTTACACATGCTCTTTGATTTGTCCTTTTCCCCTTTTCTCTCACTCCTAAATTCTTACCACACTGTCAGATGTTAATAGTGACCAGAAAGTCTGCACAGTTAAACTTGCGAAAGGAGATTTAAGGAAGGCGGAAAAGAATTAAAAAATAGCCATCAAGCATTTCAATTCCCTGCCTTAGCAGGGTTTGCTTCTGGGATTTTCCTTAAATCTTGACAGTTACCTGAAAAGATTTCACATATAGAGCTATTCTTCACAGCCTTATATCAGACAGCTGGGAATTAGCCCCATCATCCTCTCCCCACACTCCAGTGAGCACGTGGAACAGCCCATCTCTTCCAGGAACTTGGGGGAGACTGCTACAGTCAAAGACAAGCACCTTGCAGCTTCCCTTTGTGGCATTTACACCAGCATCTGACGTCTGCCAGGCACATCTCTATTCCAGACCACAGTGAACACTTCTGCCTCTAACAAATGTAGCCAACAGGAACATGATGCTTGTTCCTCCCTCAAGATCTAGTGCTTGGCAGATAGTGGTATTTCCTTGTTAATTGACTCAAATTTCTGTCAGCGTTTTCAGGAGCCCACCAGGACTATCTCCCTTGCTTTCTGCAGTAAGAGAACCCCTAAAAGGAGCTGACTTTGCCTCTTTAGGATGCTCTCTGTTTAAAATGGCAGTGTCTAAAGACAGCTCATGGGAAGCATGGATTCCTTTTGCTCCCAGATTTTTCACTTGGGCACCCAATTTCATATATAGGTTTGAAAAATCTTAAAACCTTTCAGCATGCCCAGAACTCGAGGATCTCACCAGCTGGCACTGATCACACTGGAGTCCCTTCAGAGATGACCATGCTTAGGAGAGGCTCCCCATTACCTTCACCAGAAAGACTCCTACAACACTGAATAAAATTTTTATTAGTGACATCCTCCAGCACATTTTTCCACAAAATTCTCCTTGCACGGGCCCATGTACTTTGCATGAAGTCCACAAAATCTCCCTCTCCCAAGTTTTCCTAAGGCTCCTGACAGTTTCATTCATGATAATGAAGCCAAGAGAGAAGTGAAAGGCACCAGCAAGAGCAAAAGGAGATAAAAACAGCAGAGCAGATACTGATCTTGTGAATTTTCTCAAAAACAGTGTTTCAACAGCAAAAGCATTTCCACCACATGCTGAACACCACACCATATCTGTAACATTCCCCCTCTGTGCGAGAGAGAAGCAGATGTTCAAATGCCTTCTGCAGTCTATTGTCTGGAAATGGTATGAGCCCATTTTTCTTTACAGCCCCATCAGTGTTCCTTAATAACATGGTGTGTGGAAACAGTACGATTTCCCGTCTCCCCTTCCCTGTTATTTGGTTGCATCGCTGCCACGTGACAGCTCCTATCGCGCTCCTTTATTGCAATCGATTACACGTTTTTATATCTGCAGCCACTGAATGTCTGTCCCTCCTCAACAGAGCAGCTTCTGGGCTCTAATTTCTCAAAGGCCACCAGAACCTACCCAAACATCAGTTTCTGCTTCAGTTGTAGGTCCCCCTGATCAGCTTAGCTCGAGGGAATAGTACAGTACTGCACCTCCGCAGATCTCAGTGGAGGACAAAGGGATTTGCTTCTCATTGTGCCTCATGCCTGCATCCTAGAACAGAAGCTTCCAGAGGGCTTATCACTCCTTGTAAACCCAGTAGTAACAGCCTGTTGACAGTGAATTCACAGTTACAGATATTACTAGATATCCAGGCACTTTTGTCCTAAAGCTCCTACATGATCTGAGCTCAGAAGTTTTAAAAAGAATGGCTATGTCAGCCAAAAGTACCATTTTTTATCAGACTGGTTGTATCAACAAAAGTCATAATATAGGTTGAGCCAGCATGATCCTGCATGGGAAAAGGAAAACCAGTCCTACTGGTGTCTGAAACATTCGTATCGCGTGCACGCACACACGGATCAGCAGGGCTGAACTTCACGGGGTGCCCCTTACCTACTTAGTACAAAAAGGTGCACCATGGTGCCAGTGAAGGGCACTGTCCCAGCTTAGGATACCTGTGTACTCCATTAGCAAAGCACTCCTACGGTGGATGTAGCTACACCCGTAAATTTGGATTTTGTGCAAATGCAGCCACCTCAAGGGAGGTGAGACCCAGACGCATTCTCAGGCACAGTTTGCCCATACGACGAGAACAGCACACAAAGTTTACAGGTTCACAGCTCTGCCACCCTGACTCACACAGCTACGCCAACAGACATCTAACATTTCCAAAAGTGCTATCTGTAGTCTAGACAAATCCACGTGGTGTCTGACACTCTAAAAGTTAAGCTGATAATAAGAGTGACTTTTTCTTAAAGAGATTGTAAATACTGAGTTATAGCAAGACTATATCCCTTAATGAGTTCCTACAGATAATTTATGCTCTTCCTCCTACGCCCAGCCACGCATTTTTATTTTCTCATGCATCACACTGATGCTGGCAGTAAATCTCTACAATATCTAGTCCTCCCTCCATAATAGAAAAACTCATTAATATGCCCCAGCTGCTTTAGGACACTTTCACATGAATTTATGAATATTCAATTTCCATCTAGTACTCAGCTTCTTTGTGTCCAGCCACTCCTGTCTTGAAGAGAGGCTGCCAAAGATCTCGTAATACTTTCATTAGCTTTGAGCCCTCACATTATGAAATCAGCAATATGTTTAGCATCAATAAAGCTCTGGAAACAGCCTCATTTTTCAAGAGCCAGGGGCAATTGGAGGCTTTCAGCATCTTGCCCGACCAACTTGCAAATGCAAACTTTGTGTTGCAGCAAGTGAGGCCTTTCACACCACAGGAATTGCTCAGAGCAGCTCCTGTCACCTCGGCACAAGACACCTGTTGTTGCCATACTGGGAGCAGATTTCTTGCAAAGCAGAACACATCTCCCAGAAAAAAAAAAAAACTCAGAGGTGTAGGTGACTTTTCAGCTTTGATGAAAACTGGCCTGCACACCAGATGAAGGAAAGGAAAGCTTTCATGCACACCTCAAAATTACAGAGCAATCAACACAGTATTCACACAGAATCACAGAAGCTGGGCTTGGAAGGTACCTCTGGAGACCATCTGTCCAAGCCTCCTGCTAAAGCAGGTTCATTTAGAGCAGGTTGCACAGGTAGGTTTTGAGCATCTCCAGAGGAGACTCCATAGCCTCTCTGGGCAGCCTGCCACGCTTAAAGTAAAAATTTTTTTTCTCACAGTTAGATGGAACTTCAAGTTTCAGTTTCTGTCCATTGCCCCTTGTCCTGTCACTGGGCATGACTGAAAATAGTCTGGTCCCATCCTCCTGACTTGGCCAGGTAAATATTAAAAGATCTGAAATCTAAACCAGAAACTCTAAGTTTCATAAAAACAACTGGAATTTTGGTTTCATAAAAATGGCAGGAACTTCAGACACCCTTGCATGTGCTCTCCTTCTCAAAATTGGAGAAATCAAGACCAGGCAAGTGTTGGAGCCCTACAGCAGTACAAGAGGACCTGGGCAGCAACACGTGCTCCTGTCAGCTGCACTGCTCCCAGCACTCCCATCTGCCCAATCCAGGAGCAAAGCAGCACAGGTCTCAGGACTTTACACTATTCCAGTCCAGCACACACCACGTTCAGGCAACTGTGCCTGAAAAGCTGGCAGCCCCTGAGGGGTTGGAGCATTTCCAGGGGCACCATCCTTAACTCCACAGAAGTCCTGCCACCCCATTCCAAGAAGTTCCTAGCAGCAGCAAGACAAGGAGAGGAGTCAGACACTCATTCCCAAGCAAAGTCTAAGGCAGATAAACAGAGGAAATGGCTCCACTGGGGAGAGGATTCAAAGCCACAGGCACATCTCCAGCTGCAAGCACTGTATCTGTTCCCTTCTAGGAAAGAGCACCATCCTCATAAGCCAGGCTTTTATCCAGCCCAGGAAGACAACGACCTTTTAAGTGCTAAGTGCTGAGCATAATTCATTTTCATCCTTCACTTCCTTTGGAAAAAAGTAATGGGACAAATTTAAAAATGAGTGAGCAGCTTGAAAATTGGTTTAAGCTTCTGTAAACCCATCTATCATTCAAGGCACAAGATTTGTTTTAAACTAGTTCTACCAGAGCAGTGAGCATTAGATAAAGGAGGTGAGAAAGATTGCTGTCAGCAAGATGAAAACCTGAAGCACAAAGCTGAGATGTGAACTGGAATTTTAGAGTGAGGGACCATCAGATTAATGACAGAGAGCTGGGAAGAGCTAGAGACAGACCAGTCTATGGGAGTAATTATATTCTGCTTATCTAAATTTCACCCTAAAATAAAAGCATAAAGTTGTCAACACCCTTCCTGTCCTAACCTGCTAATTTACTGGGTTCTGTTAAAGAGCTGTCCTAAGTATGATACAGTTCTAACATGCAAAAGACCACAGTTCTCTGCTGCCAGGCTCCCTGGGCACATGTTCATATTTGCACTGCACAACTCATCACCAACCAGCACAAGTCCACCACATGGAAGGAACAGCAAGATGAGCAGCAAGGGAGAAGCACAGACACGACTTAAAACAGTCCATTGCAAGCCTCTAGGGAAAACAGCTGTGCCCAGGATGTTAAAATTCCTGCATTTCACACAGCTAATCCCTTCCTGCCACTTGCAAAGGGCTTTACAGCACAATCAGAATATCAGGACTTAATCGGTTTTCAGAAAAACAGCCCAGCCCTCCCGGCCCAACACCAATAAGCAGAGTTTTCCCACCCCTGTGCATGCACCTCTGGCCTGCAGCCAAGCAGTTCCCACGCAGCTGCTGAGCAAGAACAGCCCTTCCACTTGTTGGCTCTCGATGGTCCATTTGCCACCCGGCAGCAAGCTGGGACGCTCCTCGCAAAGGCAGCAACACAGGCAGCTTTGGCCCTCCCAGAGAAGCTGTGGCACAGAGGAGACAGCCCTCCCGTGCCATGGTGCTGCAGAGCTTAAATGCCAAGTCATCAGGGACAAGGGCACTAGACCAACTCCAGTGACACTTACCCACTTAGAGGTCTGGTTTTTCTGATCTCGAAGAACTGTGTTCCCGTGTGATTGTATCTGTATTTTGTCTGTTAAAGAAAAGTAACTTGAACAGGCAAACAATAAAACAACACCACTCAAAAGGTGAATGTCAGTTCTGAGTTCCTGTTGAAACACAAAACAAGTAGTAAAAGCCATTGACTCTCAGATATGAAACACTGGCACGTGAAATAAAGCAAAACTTTTCACTTGTCTTTTTATATCATCTATTAACACTAGGTGCAGTCAGGTATTAAGGTTGTCCATCTAAAATGACACTCAAATTTGGCATTTGAAGGTTATAAATTCTCTTTTCCACTAGGTCCCACTCACTACTACACTGCAAGTTTGAAAAAAAGTCTCCCATTTGGACAACAGAAAGCTTTCATAGCCTACCCAAACTAGTCAGCATAATCCATGGTCTGAAAAAACTTATTTCCTTTAGAAGTCTTAACACCATCAGCCACATGGCTCACCTATGACCTGTAAACCAAAACCATTGCAGGCACATCCATTTTCACCTAGGAAATATAAATCATTCTCTAAAAAATACGAGGCTCTTGAAATGAAAACAACCAGCTACGTGCAAATCAAAGTAATTACCTAACACTATGAGGATAGCAGAAAAGTTCATCACAAATGATGCCAGCAGACAGTCAACCAAATCTCAGCACCACTTGCCTAGAAGCACAGGCTGCCACACAGCAGCATCACCAAAAGCAGCCTCTTCCCTGCTCCCCGAGCATTGCTGTTCAAGTAGCAATGCAATAAATCAGACCAGGAAACCAATCTGTTCAGTAAAAACAAAAACAAAACAAAAACCCCAACAAAGTTTTGTAAAAAAAAAACCACACTGCCCTTACTTTTGCTAGGTTACTTTTCTGGTTGACTCTCTTTCCTAACCTAGTTCCCAAATTCTATTCCCATTAAACTGTTCATGCCAGTAAAACTGGCAATACCAAGGCAGATACCAGGGCAGAGGCACGTGACCCCATGGAAGCAAAGAGCTGCTTGCAAGGCATAAATAGCACAGCTGCTGGATGTATAACCACAACCTAAATAAAAACTCCAGCTCTCACCAGGATGCTCTGAACTGACTTCAATTAGAGTTCAGAGTTCTCACAAACAAGGCTTTACTTCCCTCCTCCCTTCAAAACCTAATTCATGAGGCCCTTTCAGGGTGCTCTGAACAAAGCATACATCCTCTTCCAGCCCTCAAAGGAAGCCCAGACACTGCTCCCCAGCCCACTTTGAAGCTTTTCTGAACACAGATCTGAACCCTGTGCCTAAGGCCTGCTCCTGCTA
Source organism: Dryoscopus gambensis (assembly GCA_013389985.1). Taxonomy (NCBI): domain Eukaryota; kingdom Metazoa; phylum Chordata; class Aves; order Passeriformes; family Malaconotidae; genus Dryoscopus; species Dryoscopus gambensis. The sequence goes on along the minus strand of WEIT01015927.1, from coordinate 129,036 downwards.
TATAGCAGAATGCAGGATTTCAAAACCGCTACGGAGTGAGGTGGGGGATAATGTAATTTTTGGAGCTCTGTCTGACATGGTATCCTCTCTGGCACAATCCCAGCGAGCAGTAAGCCTCTTGTCCTGGCCAAGTGGCTGACATAAAGAAGAGAAATGCACCTTCCCCCTGCAGAGCAGGCAGGCCCCAGCCTCCCTCCCCACAGCAGCTGCTGCAGCTCCAGGCCCGGCTGCTGCCTTGATCCCAACCACAACTCCCCACCAAGCTAACTGCGCCTGCTATTTTTGGATGTTCTTCCAGCTGCCACCCATATCCTTTCTTAATCCTTACCAGGACTTTACACTCATTCCTTATCCCCGCAGCTTCCCCCCACACACGTACACAAGCACACAAAAAGGCAGAGTTAAGAGAAAAAGGGAAACAGAACAGCAGCATATGGGCCAGCAACCTTCTCTGAAATTATCTGTCAGCAATGGAAACAGTCAGGATTTGGGCATGGGGCAGTGATAGAGAGGCCAGCCAGATGTGTAGATCCCTGATGAATCCCCCAAGCAAGGTGGGACATCTGGAAGGGAGATTCCTTTGGTCAGTTCCTGTGTCACAGGCAAGCCTGCCCACCTTGGGGTCAGGACAGCTGCTTGTGCCCCTCACCCTAATGACAAGCACTCCCTGCAACAAGCTGAGCACACAGGCAATCCTCAGGGAGCCCACAGGGGCTGCCAAGGCAGAGGGAGAAAGGGTTTGCCACAACACTGGCTCTCTCTTAGTCATTTTATGACAAGATGCCATATTATTTCTCCAGGCATCACGATCCAATCATAATATCCTCATAAATCAACTTCAAAATAAGCACTTCTACTCCCACCAATGTCACTTCAGTGTTAAATTTTTCAGTATCATTTAAAGTTAATTACATCTCCCAGAGGATTGCTATGACAAGCTCAGTGCTGCTGGTGCTATCACAAATCCCTGGAGGCGTCCTTTTACCCCCAAATGATCCCAAGCCCTTGCAACCAGCTAAAGCTTTAGTGAAGTTCTGTTAATTCACACCAGGCATAAGTCAGCCTTCTTTCCGGAGACCATACGCTTGAGAAGGATACTGCAGCATCTTCATGTAGGTCTGTATTGCCTGGAGCCACTCTGGGATTGACATGGAGAGCTTGTAGTTTGGCACTGGCGGCACTGAGGGCTGGACACAAGAAAAAAGATAAAGAGGTTAGACAGCCACTGCTCCCCGCAGAGCAGATAAGTGATTTACTCGAGCAGCGGCACGTGCTTAGTGCAACACAGCGTGGCAGCACAGATGGCTTAAACCCCACGTGAACTCAAGCAGCAGGCAAAGTCATCCTGCTGACCACAGGGGCTGCCCCTGCAGCAGAGCCAGCCCTGTCCCTGCACAGAGAGGCCATGGCAGGCTGACCCTCAGAGCTGCTGGCATCCCTCAAACACCACCCTATGCAGGCAGACAGTCCAGCACAGAAAGCCTCTGCTTCCCATTTCTCAGCCCAGGGCAGTTTGATGAGCAGAGTCCCAGGACTGACTCTGCTGGTCTTCCTCCCCCAGGAAGCCATTTCAAGTCTAATTTTTGGCCTCCTTTACCACAAGAGAAAGATAAAAGGAGACAAGGATCCCGGGCTGCATAATTTCCCATCTGCCTTGTTTCTGCAGCACGCTTGCTGGAGAGGGAGAGCATGGTACCTAGAAGACCACCTGGGACCCAAATATTTAATGACATTAAGACACTTAAAGATATAGACTGGCATCATAATGGGATTTTTCCAAAATCTCATAAGACATCTGCTTGTGCCTAAGCATTTTAAGAAGGCAGGCCCTCAATCCATGTTTAATCCCCACAGCTCCTGAGCCTGCAGCCATGCAGGAAAGGGGTACAGCCTTGTCCCAAGTCCACTTATTTTAGGGGTGAGACTGCAAAACATGGGGTCAGCAGATATTAAAGTGGGCAGCATGGCTAAAAAGAAGTTAGCACAGTTCTCACAAACACAATGGAGGAAGCAGTTTATTTGAATATTAATGCAGATTGAAATTCAGGAACCAGCAATTTGGGCAGCTGTGACAAAGTGCAAAGAAAAGCATCTGTGGGCCCCCATCGTTGTAACCATTGTTACAAAGTGCAACGTGCAACCGTTTAAAGCTCATGAAGTGACATATCACTGTCTTAAATACACTTCAAGTCTGCAATTACAGGTAAGAACAGCAAGTTCAGGTGGTATGGGGCCATGTCTCCCACAAACACTTTCCTCTCCAGTTCCCACCTCTGTCAAGATTTTGTGTTTGCCTTCAGAGAGTGAGCACTGGTTATCCCAAGGCGACCAAAACCAGCATTTACCACAAGCAGCGAGTTACTACAGTCAAATAGTGAATACACCCCGGAGAAGGGGAGGGAAAAAAAACCAAACCAGAGACTCCTACACTACTGGCAGACAGAAACACTGTAAATGGTGAGCAGATGGTGAGGCTTCCAGCTTGCCCCCGCCATCCCAGTGCTACACGGGCGCCGGCACGCCTGCACACATGGGCTTTCTCCTCTCACCAGTGGGAGTTATGAGCAAGACTCATTAGCGCTTCTTAATCACGATTTTCATGCCTAAGCTCTTCACTAGAAGCATTTTTTTGGTTCCACAGGTTTCTTTCTCACCCAGCCCCTTTGGTCTGGATGAATTATTCGCCTGTCCCTTCCAGCTCAAAGGCAGACCTGGACTCAACACACCAGATAAAGCTCAAGTTTCAGAAGCAGCAAGGAGCTGACAAAGGGAATTATGGCAGCACTGTCACACCTTCCCAGGAGTGGCTGTTTCTGCTCCAGTATACTCAATCCTTTGCTTCAAAGATACAGAAGCTCTAGGTGTATATATTGCACTTCCACAACACGCCAAGGCAACGGGAGCCCCAGCCAGTGAGGGGCCTGGCTGCTGCAGAGGTGGGGATTTCATCCTTTTCCCAGCCCTCACCCAGCTGTGGGACCCAGGACAGGATCCCACAGGGACAGCACCAGTATGACCAGACACAGCCCTTCATGTAACCCACAGTGGCCACTCTCACCAGAGGGGACAGGTTCAGACCTCCAGCTGAGGTGCTCCCCATCTCCAGGATGGCTGATCACATCATCCAAGGAGGATGATCATGTCAGACACCAGAGCATAGTCTGGAAAAAAGAACCAGGGTTCTCCCACTGGCTGGCACATATTCCAGTTACCTCAGCAGGCCTGCTGAGCCAGGAGGCCCAAGCCCCTCCAGATCTCAGGCCAGGAGGGCGAAGCGTCCATCAGCCTGAGCCCACACAGGCGAGCACTGCTCTCCTCTCGGCAGTGCAGGGCAGGCAGTACACACATCATGCTGCCAGCCAGGCCAGGCAGTGGGGAGCCACACACCACTCCCTCTCCTTCCAAACATTCTTCCCTCCCTGATTCCTGCCCCAGCTGCAGGAGGACTGATTCTGGGCACCCACCCAGCACGGAGCAGAAGCCAGGGCCGCACAATACAACAAGTGAAGGAAAGCACGGCGTTGCTGTGATTGAGGATGCAGCCCTCCAGCTCCTGGTGTGCATCCACGGCAGCAAGGAGCAGGCAGGGGTTTGTAGCAGGAGGTCATGGATGGCAAGAGGAAATGCAGACACAGCACTACAGACCATGAATTTGTAAAGCAAATGAAATTCAGAGACGAGTCAGATGAAAAGCCTTGACCTTATATCAGTCTTTCCAAGGAACAGCAGCTCCAGAGACAGTCGAGCCGCTGCAGTGCAAGACAACGTGGCAGACCTGGAGACTCATCCCACGGCTGGAAACGCTGTGGTCTCAGTTCACCACAGACGTCCTGCGTGAAACTCATTTTGCCCAATTCCACTGCCTCACTTAATGACCAGAAAGTCATTTTCTACTAGCTCCCCCTGCAAGCATGCTGTTACTCAGCACAGATGAAGCTGACAAGCAAGAGTCCTCAAAGCTGCTGAGGGGTTTAATTTGTTAAGATCTCCAACTATCTCCAAGATCACGGAATATGTAAAGGATTGCACAGCCCTTCCAAACTGTGTGGCTGCACTACTCCCAGAGCTCAAGCCAACAGTCAGAGAGTGGGGACCCTACAGGTTCCAAAACTGCCCTTGCAGACAAGCCAGCTCCTTGTGAGGAGCTCTCTCTCTGCCTCACGAGAGAGATGCTGCACCTCCGCAGCCTGCATTTGTTCCAGTAAGGACAACCTCACCGACACAGTAAGAAGCTACTTACCACCCTGCGTGCATGATTGCTGAGATTAATACCAAGATGATTAGAGCAATCAAGTGGAGCTTCTTGGAGAGGGGATGAAAACTCTCTCCCATCACTAGGGATTAAGAACAGATCAGATGCAGACATGGAGCAGTTGCACACGCCACTCACTCAGGCTGAGCCAACTATCAATGCAAGCAGATTACAAATCATCTTCTCAACAGGCACAAGTTTCCCTCATCACTCCTAAACAGCAGTACCTGGTCTTTTGCAGGATGACATATACCCAGCAGCACAAGCCAAGTAAGAAAATTTGTACCACCATTTAAGGAACAAGTCTCCCCTCGCATTCCTACTCTGACCCAGAAATTACCATCAAAGCTTTAGTAATCCACCACCACTTTGTGGCAAAAAACCTGCTCCTAACCTTCATTTGCTCACCTGAGCTGTGTTGGCCTTAATAAGGGCCAGGTAGTCCTCAAAGTACCCTCTGACCCCAGAGGTCTCACACTTACCCAGCAAGAGCTACTTAGTCACAGAGGGCACCAGGTCCTACTACCCCTGAAGAAATTATTCACTGCAACTGGGATTTTTGCTTCCAGGCACTGCTGGAGGAGTACAACTCCTACAGCACTCTCCACTGATGATCAACATCAACTGATTCAGCCAGGCAGATTTAAAAACATTTTTTCTCCAGCCCAGCTTCAGCCCATGCTACCGAGAGTCAGCCCAGTGCTATAGCACTGAGGAAGAAGCCATGGGCAATGCTCTCTGGGACATTGTCACAGGAATACAGTGTGCAGCCACTGGCGTGTCTCTCACCAGATGCTTTGCCAGTCACCACGGGTGTCACCAGTAAAAGTTACATGCTCTGGCGCTGGGAAGTAAAGGATGAAAGTCAAGTCTAGTGCGTGCTTTGCCATCTCTTAACACCAAACAAGTTTGCAGGCCATCTAGACTGGCATAAGCTGGTCAGGCCGCTGAAACGAGAAGTTCTGCCCTCTCCCTGCCCCTTCATTTCCACCTCAAATGCTTGCATAAGTACAAGATGAACCACACCAAGGAACCACAAACTCAGCATAACCCAATTATTCTTTAGTTGGATATGCTCCCCCATCCAAACAAAGGCTGGTTCCAGCACAAGGAGAGCAGAGTGGAGAGAGATCACCCCTTTTGCACCTGCACTGGACTAAACATTGCGGAAGAGAGATGAAAGGCCTTTTCAGCCTGCATCTTATTTGACAAGCACCTCCTCAATACAGCCCTATGCACTAAGCTTTCAAATTCCCCGTGCACAGAATTTCCTTTCTACTCCACGTAAAGAACAGGCATACGGTTCGTGTCAGTATCACTGACAGCCTGGACCATGACAACAGCATCCCAACTATCTCACCCCAGCACACAGAGGGGTATGAATCAAGCCAGACTTCAGCGGTCAACTCAGATTAATGCCGCTCGATCCAAGGAGCGAATCAAGCTCAAAGTCTGCCAAAGCAGAGAGTGCTAAAGACGTTGTGATCAGTAATGCAGCACAGTGTCGAGAAGCCCTGGAACAACAGCAGACACCAACATTTTATTTGCTGGCTGGAGGAAAAAGACTTGGGTGAGGCAGAGCTGTTTGGGGCTTGTACTGAGGAACACACAAGACAAAAGCATTCAGAATCTTTCCATACACTGGAAATGAAATGTCTGAGTTTAAATCCCTTGTTACATTTGAGGAACAAGGCTGTGTTTTAGGAAATGCCTGTGTTCCAAAAGGAAAACAAAAACCTGCTTTAAAGTGCTTCACTCAGCCCCTGAAGATTTCTTTTAACTCTTGTCTTCTGTTTTTTTCTCCCCAAGCTAAAAGGAGTAATTTCTTCTTACTTGTTCCCCAGGACACCAACTCCAGCCCCTAAGCACCCCGCAGCCCCCGTACCCCGTTCTGGGCGCTTTCGGACAGCAGATGGGCCATCCTTCTCCCCCGTGCCCCGAGAGCATCGTCGGGGCTGCGGTGTCACACCCTCCCACGCAGCCCCGGAGCCTCCCCGGCCGCTCGACGCGCACAGAACGCGGCAGCCGCCGGACCGCAACCTGGGGCTCTGTGCCACCCGCTCCTTCCGCACCAGGGGACACACGGGGGCTTCGCCTTACCCGAGCCAGGCGGGCGGCGCGCCGGATGGCCGCCGCCACGGCACCGCCGTCGGGGTGCACCCGCTCCACGTGCCCCCACATCCGCTCCCAGGT
>WEIT01015927.1:97795-121985 GCA_013389985.1 Dryoscopus gambensis | reverse complement strand
AGCCCAGCCCGGCCCCTCCGAGCCGAGGCGACCCCCTCAGGGCGCGCCGAGCCCGCCCCCAGCCGTGCGTCCCGGTCCCCACTACGTGACGGACGCCTGAGGACGAAAGTTCTCATCCGAGAGAGCTGCGCTGCTCCGATCTTCCCGAGAGAGCTGGAAACTCCCTTGTTAAGCGCTCAGCGTTTCGGTGGTGGCAGTGAGATCCCAGCCTGAAGGCAAAGCGCTGCGTAGAGGGGCTGTCATAGGTTAGCAACCACCACAGAGACACCAGGCACTTGTGAGGGGTGGGCAGAGGAGTGCCCCAGGCCCGGGCAGAGAGCTCCCTGGCGGCACTGCCCTCTCCGGCGCCCACTGTGCCCTGATGGCTGTGGCCACGCTTGGGCGGTGATTTTCAGCTCTTTACATCAAGCACAACAGTGTCAGTGTAATACAACTCCTACAGCTAGGAGTGACCCCTGCATCAGATACAAATAGTCTGAAAAATGTTGCTCCCATCCTCTGCCTATGCGCTCAGATACTGCTGCCACTCTGATCACCCCTGCTCCCAGACATTAATAAATTTCTGCGGTGCACTAATCAGCTTCCCGAAGGCTCTCAGCAGCCAGGAGAGTATGTTGAGTCGCTAATCACTCTCCACAGGAGCCGGTGTCTCTCTGAGTCCTGCCGGTAATCCTCCCTGCTGTCCCCTGGCCACATGGCATGCCAGAATCTCATCAGGAGGTTTAATAGAAGGGAGGACAGAGAAGAGCTGTGCCATCAGCTACGGCAAATCAGGGGCTTCAGCTTACATGGCTTGCCCAGTGTCAGCTTTCAACCCAGGAGACCTTGGTCTCAGGAAACCCCCTGAGATGAATATGGGGGCTCTGTGTGTAAATGGCAACACAATCCGGGGGAAAGGAGGAAAGGTCAGAGTGGATTTAGAGCTGCTGTGGAGTCTTCACTCTCTCCACTATGTCCTGCATTTCCCTACTCATCAAGCAAACACTGCAGTTGGAGGGAAAATGTGCATCCGTGCTGGGCAGAGACGATGCACATGCACACATACACACACACACACACACACACATCCCCCCACACCCTGCTGGGTTTGGAAGCAGGATCCCAGGGGGAACACAGTCTCTCCTTCTGGAGTGCAGATGATGCTGAACATCAGCAAGATGTGAGAGCACCGAGATGAATTCCAGATGGGAGATGATGAAGCACAGAGACCCAGAGAGGCTGCAGATGGTTGCAGATACAGAGGAGAGGGCTCTCAAGGAGCCAAGGGAAGCTCAGGCAAGACCGTGCAAGGAAGGAAAGGCCGAGGAAGTCTGCAAGTTCACTGGAGCAGAGCCAGGGGGGAAAGCTTGAAAATCAGACCTGGATCTTAGAACAAATGGGACTGTGCAGGTGGTGGCATCCATGTGTGAGCAGCTGAGGGGCACACTGCATGTGACAGAGCCTGGAATGCTGGGGTTACACAGCGGAATGTCATCCTCAAGGATGCTGATACACAAGCTGGCAGTCACGTATGTGCCAGAGCCTTGTTCCCTGTTGGAATAGGCAACCACGTTGAGGCTGTCGCAGCCTCGCTCAGTGCTGCTTCACTGCTCAGAGCAGCCAGGAGCCTTCAGATTGTGTTTTTCTACACCCATCCACTTCTTAGCCACCCTAGGAGGATGAAGATTAGAGTGATGCTATGTGCTTTGCAGTTCAAAGCCTCCTACATCCACCATGTCAGGGCATGCTCCATGCCAGAGGGAAGGACTCTCCCTGGCCAGGCAGGTAAGGGGCATGGCAAAGTTGGGACACCACAGCTCTTCTCGTGGCAGTCTGCAGCATCCAGACCGCTTCCAATCAGGACTGAAAGAAGGAAAATTCTTACCAGCTCCTCCCTAATGCTCAGGCTGAAGAGTGACAAGCTGAAGTCCCAGAGGTCAGCCAGTGTGTCCAAGGCCAGCTGTGGGCTCGACAGGCAGGGCAGAAGTTAGCTGAGGTCTCGAAGTTAAAGGCAACTTTGAAACAACAGCCTAAGGAGATAAAAGTAGAGTCCCTAAGTCCCTACAACTAAGGGGAAGTCTTAATAACCCTCTTGCCATCAACAAATTAAGAGTAAAAATAGAATAATGCTGCTTTGGATTAGCCAAAGCCCTCCCTGGTATTAGTTATGAACAGGCATTCAAGATGAGTAAAATCAGGATGGGATATGCAGCATGCCTCCAGTATCCAATGGCTTTCATCTCGTGGAGTCACCTAATTTTGATACCATAACTCAGCAGAGCTGCCTTGCCTGCTCTATTTGCAGCTCTTCCTCTTACACCAGGTTCCTGCCCAACCTCTGTCCCAGTGTGCCAGACCTTTTTGACTTTGAAATTCAGTCACTTTGGATGGATGCATCTTTCTAAAGCTAGCTCTGAACAACACCTCAAATCTACAGTCTTACTCCTAATGCAGAGCTCATTGCTACCACAGCTGCTTTCTGGGTCAAAGGAACTAATTTCATCATAAAATCATCATGTAAGAGGGTTTTAACCTTCATTATTTCCAATTGCAGACTCATTTAAATGCAGCATTCAAAAGGCCCTGCAGTGCAATTACACAACCAAGTGCAGGAAAATTAATAGCTCTTAATTTGCACCATGGCAGCAAGGTGATATCAGCATCGGCACTTTTTCCAAGCAGACTTCTTCTCCAAAGTGCCACCCCCACAAGAGGTCCCACTAACCCCTTCCTCAGAAAGCATCCTCTTGCAAGCAGCAATGAATTCAGCCCGGCCAGCAAACCCTCACTGCCCTGGGATATTGAGCAGAGGAAGTTCATTCATGTATTTATTTGGGCTTGTCTGGGAAAACACTTCCTCTATAACCCATTGTTTCCAAACAGCCCTTCTTGTGCAAGGAGCCCGCAGGAGAAGGCTTTCCTGGGCAGCAGCTCCAGCCTGACCTGGCCTCAGAAGAGGGAGCTGCAGCCACGCCGGGGAATGGAAAACTGGTGTCATTTGCTGTCTCATGGCCTGTGAGGTCTCATGCACTGCCCATGCTCCTGTTTTGCTGCTTTGAAATTCGGTGGCTTTCTGCTCTACAGCTCCAGCATTTTGTAAGACCTTTGTAAGGCCTTGTCCAGACTCTGCTATCAACAAACCTTGCTATGTGAAAATACTTCTCACTGTGAACAGGAATGCCACTCTGTGCTACCAGAGCCACAAGTGGGGCAACAAACCCAGAAGTGAAACAAGACCAGCAGCAGCACTGCAGCAAAAGATGGGCTGGTCAGCAGATTGCCGCTGCCCCTGCCCTGCCTGGCCAGCCCTGGCTCTGCAACCTGTACTCAGGACCCCTCCAAGCCAGCCCATGTGGCCATTCCCCTGATCCCAGTTCACAACAGCATCCTTATCAGAGCCACAATCATGCCACAAAGCTGGCCCTGGTGCATTTGCTTTGATGCTTCTCCAGGCAGGCAGTGGGGACCTGCTCCAGCAGCCCAGCCAGCAGGGGCAGGAGACCCGTTTTGTTCCAGCCCTCCGAGGAACAGATGAAATTTTGTTTTGTGCAAGAAGGGGGTGTTCAAATCTGCTGCCATCCCAGGCAGTGCTGGGAAGCAAAAGCTTGTTTATCTTTTCCTCTTTCCTTCCATCAGATGGTAACAGAACAGATCTGGACCTGGGTTGTTTCCCAGGTCAGTAAAAGTGGACCCTAAGTGCTCTGCACTCACTGAAGGTCCCTGTACCTGTACCAGTTACTGGTGGAGCAGCACAGGTGCCCAGTACCTCCAGCTGGCAGCACTCAGTGCAAAAGCATGAAGCCTGGGTACCTCACAAAGTGTTCCCAGTGAGAGCACAGCCAATGTCTTTACAAACAGTTTGATGGGTGAAGGTATGGGTGTTAACATCTTTGAAATGCGTCTCAGTGACTCTACTAACTTTGGGCAGCAGGTTTGTGGCAGAGCCCAGACAGCTTGGCTGCTGAAACAGTCAAGTGGGTCTGCACAAGCCTGAACTTCTGAATTTAGGGGTAAAATGGTATGTTCAAGGGGGGAATTTGGTGTAGCCAGTTCGGGAAGGCTGTACCTTCCTAGTACCTCAGCCAATGGGGAAAGGAAGAGGGCAACATACAGCCGCGAGTTTAGGATAAAACGAGGCTGCACCCTCCAAAACCTCACGAGAGAAAAGCCCGCGGGCGTGTGTCCCGGTGGACTCTCTTCCTTAATTTGAATAAAGTTGCGGGACTCCTCTGTTTCCTTTTTGGCCATAAACCTCTGGCGTGTGTGGATTTTCCTGACAACAGCTTGGGCACACTGTTCTGCTAAGGTCAGGCCAAGTGATGTTAAGGGCCTTTTCTGCATTTAGGAGCCAGCAGAGCAGCTGCAGTCCAAAACAGTTAATCCTACAGAAGTGCTTCAGCTTTGCAGAGGGCAGCAGAAAAGCACAGGTCAAGAAAGTTTGCTTGCTGTAAGTAAATTGCATTATTGCAATGCAAATATTGGCCCACTTCCTGAAAAGACCACAGTGACCTCATTTGATCCTTTGAAAGGAAAATAAAATTTGTTTGTTTGGGGCTTTTTTCCTAAATTGAATGTTATGCTGACGTAGGATATTTTTAGTAATGAAACGAAAGGTCAAACTGTGATAAGGATGTAACCATGGCAATATGGGAATGGCTGTTGATACAAGTTTGCAGGAGCGATTTGCGTAACCAGTAAGAACAACTTTCTGTATTCATAAAATTTCCATGTGATCACTGGGAAAATAAATATGTAAAGCAGACTTTTTTTAAAAGCAAGCTATAAAAGAAATGCTTGAGGGTGTGCTTCTTCGGAGCTTTCCCCAAGCTAGCCCTTTCTGAGAACTCTTAACACACTATTTATTTTGCAATGGTCTAGTAGAAAAAACAGCCATCAGCTGCTTTGGCTGCACCAATGAAGAACTTCAGCAGCATGTTTTGATTTCTGCCTGAGCAAGTCCAGGATCTCCTGCAATAATTCTACTGCAATAAATCATTACAGTGTTTATTTTAGATGGGACTAGCTGGACTCCAGTTGTTCTCAGTCTAATCCAACAAGCAAGATTTCCTTGCATTAAAAATGATTTTTTAAAGCATTAAAAAAAAAAAAATCAAAGTGTCACGAAAAGCCTATAAATCAGGCCTTCCCCAAAACTGGTTTGCAAATTTTCGCTTTCCACTCCCAACTGCAGGTCAGCATGTCCTAGTAACCTGACTGAGCCTTTGCTGACAATGAAATAGACTTTTCCATACTTCCTACACTCACCTCACTCAGGTCTACAACCGATGGCATCAGATGCAGGTGAAACTGTTGTTTCTGAGTGGCACAACATCAGCATCCCAATTAGCCTGCCTTACTCCTTCTGTCTCGTTCCTAAGTTTCAGTCTCAAACATTGCAGTAGCTTGGGAAAATAATTACATCAATAGATTGCTGTGAAGGTCTTACTTGTCAACATATCACATGATTTGGTCCCTGCAGCAAGCTCTACTTACAAAAACAAGAAAACACTAATATAACCTCCATAAATATTGGCAATAATTTTCTTTTTTTAATGATTACTTCTTTAACCTTTAGTCAGAGGGTAAACTACCCAGAACAATCACTTTTTTTTTTCCAGGGGAACTGCATAATAAAAATACAGGCAGTAAAGAAAGACGGTGGCTGAAAAAAATCTGCTACTCAGAAATGAGATTTCTTTTCAGCAATCGTCAGCACCCACAGGCCTTGTCACAAGGGAGCTGCCAGCGGTGGCACCAAAGGTGAGAGTCAGGACTTGCCTCCACTGCCAGGCGAGCACCTGAGTCATCCCTGCCTGTGTCGAGAGAGGAATGTACTGCAATAAACCCCTGCCTGCTTAAGATTAGAAGCACAATTGTTGTTGCTGTTCAGAAATAAATTAAGCAATCTAGTTCTGCTGCAGGATAATCTGTGCCTTTCAGCAATAGTATGATGCTGGCTAGGAAACACTGACCAAAGGTTGTGCTTATGTATTAAAGTCCCTCAAATGCATTTTCTTTCCAGGAAGAAAGGAAAGTAGACTGGAAAAGTTATTAAGTCTAGCAACTGAACATGTCACAAGCCCAAACACCAAAAGCTTTTGAACTGAAATGCTGTGTGAAATCTGCAAAGAGAAATGTGTGATTTACTGTTCCCAATACCATGGTGCAACAAGGTGTCATCGCAACACTGATGATTTCATCAAACAATTTTTGATCTGAAGCATCACTTCAAGCATCCCTGGGAGACAGTGCTCTGCAAATTAAGAGTCCCCCTTTCCAGAGAATGACTGAAGAGTAATCAAAACGCTGCAGAAGTGCCTGAAGGTGACAGTAAAATTCAAATTCTGTGATGATTTAAAAAATAAAGCTCTTAAAGGAAATACAGTAATCTGGAGCAAAATTACTTTTTTTCAGTCATCTTTATTATTTGCCGTGACATGAATGATAGTAATTTTCAGAGGTAACTTAAGCCTACAGAGCACCTTCTGACTTTGGAATCAAACCCAGGAATGGTGTGTAATCACACAAGCTGCAGACTTTGAGCAGACGCCCTAATGCCCTCGGTGCACAGAGATATTTCAACCCTCATGAGATTCTCACATTCTGAGCAGATGAAGTAGGTCAGAGAAAAATCACACTGACCATGGGGTATTCTGTTCCCCAAAAGCTGGGGGACCTCTGTGTCTCCCCTGGCAACAGTCTGGTTTGGACAACTTTGTCAAGCTTCCGAGCCTTTGAGGGCTTCTCTACCCTTTTGAAGCTTCAGTGGGCAGTGACAAGATGAGAAATCATTGTATTTCTAGGCTTTAGGCAGTGGCCTCTAAGTGAATTTCAGGCTTTTAGCATTAGGCCCCAAAGTAAATTCAGTTGTTCATTGGGAGCAGAAGATAACACAAATTCAAGTCCCCTGGAGCCAGTTAATGATCCCTGGGTGAGTCATTCTCACCCCAGTGGGATAGTGCCTCTTCATTCCACACAGGATGTACATTCTGTCTAATGCCTGCAGGGTTGTTCAGAACCAGCTGATGAATTATTCTGAGAAAATCAAGTTACCTTCCAATATTTAATGGAGAAAACACCATGTGCAGCCTTGGAAACTGTGCTGTTATATTTAACTTCTTTTTCTCTTGGCAGCAAGCTGGACAATTTGATTTCTAAAAGAATAACTAACTCTGCATTCATCTGCAGTACCTCTTTTACCTTATGCAGACTAGTGATCAACATCTGAGAAACCTTAGGACTGCCCCCTTCTGAAAAAAGGAAAGTGGGAACTCTCTGGCTCAGCCTAATGCAGGCTAGAAAAACTTCTGAAGCCTTCAATACCTCCCGGGGATGTTTCCATCTGCATGAAGTTTATAGTTTTTGTAGAATCTTGTGTCTATTTCTGGAAGCTTGTAACACATGGCCAAAATACTGACAATGCCTTTTAGATACTATTTACTGCCTTTCTAATGGTCTAAACACTGTTAAAAACAGAAGCAGTTTACTGAGGAAACACTGGAAGTTAGCATCCTAGAGGCTGAATTTTGATCCCTGATATTAAGCAGATATTAGCTCGTTACTCACAAATACATAATTACTCACAAATCAGTAATTATGCCTAACCATTACCAACACTTAGCCTTTGTGACATACCTGCTGAAGTCCTTTCTACAAAGTTCAGGATATTATTGTTTTGTTTTCTGAAAGCTGTTGTTTAATAAAGCTGTAAATACTGATTTAGAACATGGTCAGATAGGGTTAGTTCATTGTGAAGCACTGACAGAAGGAAATCCAGCAGACTTGTAAGAAACCTTTCCACCCCAGGAAGCAGCTGGACTATTAAGCATCTGCCTATTTTATCCATACACAAACCACATCACTTTCTGGAAGGGGTAATACTTGCTAGCTTTGGATTACAGGGCCTCCTCCCAGCTATAGAAATTATTATCTGACTAATCATAGTCAAGATGGCTTCACATCTCCCATTTACCTGATGAGGTTTCTAGTGTTTTCTTTCAAGGACTGAGAATCTGACCAAAAAAGCCAAAAAANCACCAACACCAAAGAAATTTTAGGGAATAATTTTCTGGGATTTTTCCTTCCTAGCTGTGGGAATGTTTAAATTCCAGCGCTAAATGGAGATATTGCCTGCAGCTTTAGTAGAGGTACCATAAGAGGAGCATGACCCTGTGGTCCTGGTTGTAAAACAAAGATCCCGCTGGAAAGTTCAACCCAGTGCTGAACTGCTTGTTAGTGTTGCTTTATGACACAAGGTTTGTGTTTGCTGTGCTCTGCAGCACATGCAACCTCCTCCAGTGAAGCATACCAAAATAGCTGAGAGAGAATCCCAGCTTTGTGGAGAAGTAAGATAAAAAAACTAAAACATTTTCTTATCATGACTCTACTTTCTTCGAAGCGGGTTCCTCAAATTTGCCTGGCTCACAGCTGGGTTAAATGTCTGAGGGTAGGTGACAGAACTCTTGCAAAGTGTTCACAAGGGTTCTGCTCTGCTCCCACTGAAGACAACTCCAATTTTAGCCATAACTGAATGTAATGTTTCCTTTTATCCTCTCTAAGAAGTTATCTTACCCTCTCTCCCTAGATAATCCCTCTGAAACCAAGTGCTTTATTAAAACAATATTTGCACTACCCTCAAGAAGCTCCCTTTGGATTGCTCTGCTTTAGAGGTTAACTTGCACTTTCTTTTCCTCACAGACCTTTTCCAGAACAGAGGAGAAATCTCTGTGCTAGAGCAGTACAACTCAACCACCAATGCTAGTACTTTAATTCCATGTCCCAAGAAAATTTCTCTGGATGCCAATAGTCTTGTGTAGAATAAATTTCTGTACCCTGCATACATGCACTCTGCATGTGCATGTATGTTTATTAATGACACAGTAAGTCATACACTTACACATTTTCCTACATTAAAAGGCAGGTTCTAAGAAAAAAAATCACTTTTAGATTAGCAGCTCTATCAGCAAGCAGCTGTCAAAAATGTTAATCTTGTCTCCAATGAATTTAGGCATTATACAATTTATTAGTAACATATAATAGTAAGGAGTGATGCCATCCACATACACACATACATACAGTATTGCAATCAGAGAATATTCATTAGGAACTTTTAATTTCCTCTTGAAATAAAGAACTGGACACAAACAAAACCAAAAGACTACAGCAAAACATATTTGTTATCTTCATGAGTAGAACAAAGACATGAGCAGTAAGTAACATGGGTCTTACACAGATATACATTTTTCTTAGGAAAATTTTTTGCTTGATTCATTCTAGTTCTTGCATTAACATCACTTCTTCCTCCTCACAGACTTCAGACCGAATGGTGGGGCTGGGGGCAATCACGTATTATTGTGTACAATGACAGCTTGTGCTTCATGAAACATTAGTAGCCTGTAACACTTGAGAAGGAGGTACATGCATGTACTGAAAAGCAACAACTGTAAAGGTCACACATTCCCATTTGCACAGGAAAACTAGTGAGTTCACAAAATGGAAAAGGAAAACAATAAATGTTTACAGCTTAACTCCATTTCACCTGCTTGCAGATGCACAAGGTAGTCCAAATATTTCTCAAAAAAACATTTTGCATCAGGCAACATGGGCTGGCAGCTCTAATTACACACTCCACTGATTGTCACTGAAACAACAGACTGCCTTGAACAAAAGAGAAGAGCAAGAGGCCGCAGTGAGGAAAGCCCTATTAATCTGAAATGATTCAGATATATTCTTCTTACTTCTTCCCTTGTTCTTTCTTCCTCATAAAACATGGGCATTTAGCAACAGAAAGAGATGTTCCTAAAGACAAGCATCCATCTACAAATACTTGTTCTGAGGGACTTATCTACCAGCAACTCCAGACTATGCCTTACAGGTCAGGTATTTTCACACCCAGCCAACAGAAATGAGGGGTTTAAGGCCATGGTAGGAATCCTAAATAAAAATTCCAAGTCTCTTCCACTGAAATTACCAAAAGTTTAACATGGCTGGGAAGAAACACAAAGATAAGAGTTGATTTTAAGGCTAATCCCTGAATTTTGTAGCTGAAAGTTATCAATTGCACATCCTGCTGGGCTCCTGGGAACTCAGGGGCTGCCCCCTTGTTTATGCTTCCCATTGTGTGCGTTCTCTTGCATCCTCTAGGGCTCTCCTGAAACACTTAAAAAAAAAAAGTAAATTGAAAAGCAAAAGCTGATGCATGGGGTTGGGATGCCTCTCCTCACTTGGTTTCTTACACCATCCTCTCCTAGTTGATGTGCAATTCCATTCATGATATAATTACCTCTTTAAACAGTTGGGATTTTTAGTCCCCAACTCTTCTCTTGCTGGACAGCTGAGCCAGGATCTCAAGGCTAAGAGTGAGAAACCCTATTTCCAATTCCAGATGCATGTGGAATTTCCAGGCTGAGAAGGCTGCATGGAGAACTCATAGCAACCTACCAGTATCTGAAGAGGGACAACAGGGAAACCAGAGAGGGACTCTGTCAGGAACTCTAGTGACAGGACAAGAGGGAATGGGTACAAGCTGAAAGAGGGGAAATTTAATTTAGGTATTAGGAAGAAATTTTCTGCTGTGAGTATAAGACACTGAAACAGGTTGCCCAGGCAGGTTGTGGACATCCTAACCCTGGAGCTGTTCAAGGCCACGCTGGATACAGCCTTGAGCAACCTGGTCTAGTGGGAGATGTCCCTGCCCATGGCAGGTGGGTTGGGACTAGATCATCTTTAAGGTCCTTTCAAACCTCTTAACATTCTGTGATTCTATGTTTGATTGAGTGGATGTTGTCTGCTAAAACCCAAAAATTAAAGCAAAAACCACAAAGCCTCAACTACTCCAAATTTATTTCTGCCATGAGCTAGAACCTCATGACAGATGGTAAGATTATCACGTAAAAAATACTGATTTGCTCTTTATTTGCTTTCTATTCTGCTGCTGAGCCTTTCATTTAAATACTTTATCATTGCCTGAAGAAAGCTCCCAGGTTTCCAACTTTCAAGCTCCTTTTAGAAGGGGAATATTAAATCCAGGATGCAATTAAGCCTTCATTATTAGGAATATTTTCTTTTCAGGGACCCAGCAGGGTTCCAGCATGCCAAAATCTTGTTTGGACCTTGTCGGAAGGTAGCCAAGTAATTTGGCAGAAGATAAAAAACACAAGGAGCCAGAACTAGAATATTTTTTTCAATAATCAGCTGAACATAACTAAAGAAACTGGAAGCTAGTAGTGAAGAAAGGAATTAAAAAATAAATTTTAAGAAAGAAAGAAAAAGACTCAATCTTTGAATTTGAACAGTGTCTACTGAACAGGTCAGCAAACATTCTGGATATTGCCTAAAAATTCTATTGGACATTTGAAAACAATTCCCCAAAACTGCAAAAATATTATCTTGGTAAGATTTTTGCAACACCAAAAGTCATAGCAACCACGGGCCATGAATATAAATATTTTTCTGAAGCTGTATCTTGCTGAAAAACAGATATATATATTTTGGCACACCTTATTATGATTTTTCCAAAGGGAAAAGCCACTCACATATGTCACAAGGCAGAAACTTTCACTTTTCTCACTCAGGCTGAAAACGAGTACATCCCTGGATGGGGCAGCTTCTATCACAGCAAGCCATTAAATGTAAAGGACTGACATACTGAGAGCATCTCTACTTCCACTCCCATACCCTTGCCTGCCATTTGAATATCTAAGAGTTACTTTTCCTATATTCAGCTACTTCAGCAGTGGACTCTTCTAGAGCTCACCAGGCAGCAAGGCCTGTCCATTTTCACTCTAGCACTGGGCCTGGCAAAGAGACATGAACCCTTTTAGGCAAGGCAAGTGTTCCAAGCACACTTAGTTTATTCTGATCACTCTTCCCCTGTCTAAAGGAAATGTTTAAATCAAGATCATCACATTTAGAGGGTAAGCTTAGAAAGATAAGTTTTCAAGGCCCTTTTTATACAAAAGGATTCTCTAAGTCTACAGTGAAATAAGAAAAAGAAAAGCATTTAATGATATTCATTGTACTTAGAGACTGTCTTGGAGCTTGTTGTTGTTTAAGCCCAGCCATCCACCAAGCCCCAGGCAGCTGCTTGCTCACCCCCTTCCCCACCAGCGGGACTGGGGAGGGAATCAGAAGAGTAAAAGCTGGAAAACTCATGGGTTGAGATAAAGACAACTTAACAGGGAAAGCAGAAGCCACATACACAAGCAAAGTAAAACAAGGAATTAATTCACTGCTTGCCATGGGCTGGCAGGTGCTCAGCCATCCCCAGGAGAGCAGGGCCCCATCATGTGCAATGGCTACTTGGGAAGAAAACACCATCACTCCAAACATCCCTCCCTTCCTCCTTTTGCCCCCCACTGTATTTACTGAACATGACATCCTATGGTCTGGAATATCCCTTTGGTCAGCTGGGGTCACCTATGCCAGCTGTGTCTCCTCCCAGCCTCCCCCGCACTGCTGACTTCCTCGCCCTTTCTGACATGCCAGAAGCAGAAAAGGCCTTGGCTCTGTGTAAGCCCTGCTCAGCAACAACAAAACCATCTCTGTATTATCAACCCTGTGTTCAGCACAAATCCAAACCACAGCCCCCTATCAGCCACCGTGAAGAAAATCAACTGTAGCCCAGCTGAAAACAGCACAGACTTAAATAATTCGAAAATCAAAACCATCTCTGTATTATCAACCCTGTGTTCAGCACAAATCCAAACCACAGCCCCCTATCAGCCACCGTGAAGAAAATCAACTGTAGCCCAGCTGAAAACAGCAGACTTAAATAATTCCCCATACCCAACAGTAACAATCTTTGGAAAACTTTGGTAGGATTCCACCTTCTGGATGGCACTGCATCTGTGGAAACTCAAAGATACTGCATCATTGATGGCACTGAACTTGCAGGCTCAGCTTGCTGAGATAAGAATTAAATGTTAGCAAAAAGTTCACTAACTGAGGTCTGACTTTCCCAGCAATAGCATTACTGTAGTGCTATCAGTTCTGTAGGTGTGTAGATAGAACACAAGATAAGGAGAAAATTTTCAAAAGCACTGCAGTGAGAAACCCCCATCCCAAATACAGATAAATGAAGTAACAAAAGGTTGCTGTTAATGAAGTCTGCTCATTTTGCAGCTAAGATGGTATAAAAGAAAATATTTGATCAGAGAATGTGAAAATATCACTGTTTTCCTTTCATCCTTACAGCTTTTAACAAACTGCAAAAGAAATGATTTACGTTACACAAGCACAGGAATTTCACATGAGACAAGTGATATAATTCATAAAAAGGACAGAACACATTTTCTGATACTCCACAAATATTCAGAGAAGGTTTAACACACAAAATGGAATTTTTTCAGCAGCACTGATTAAACTCAAGATGAGGCAGGGATCTTCTTTACAAAGTAAAGGCACCGGCTCTTTGTAAACACGTACTCCTCTCTCTTTAACTGAGAAAGCACTCAAAATATTCCATGGAGAAAACTTGTGTGGTAGTGTTCCATTGCTTATAAATACTTCACAATAGAGATATCAAAGGACTTTGTCCTCCTTTTTACTGTATTTAGTAAGAAATGTTTTTTCTCCAATTTATCTAGTGAGAAACCTTTTAAATCTCCCCAGAAATGCTACAATGAAGCTATAGAACAGTGTTTTCTCTTATCTGCCTTCTGATACCTATAAAGAAGCTTCAAGGCAGAAGAACTGTCAGATGCCAGTATGAAACACACACGTCATCTCTTGCTTTCAGTATTGTGCTATCACTTTCCCAGAAGGGTTCATTGGCTTATATTAAAATACAGATACATTTAAAATAAAAAAGGAACTAGTGAACATCCTCCTGCCGTACAGCTCCCTACTCTTTGACTTTTCAAATGCACCAGCAAAACTGAACAAGAAAAAAAGATTAGATACTTCTGATTATGACAACTGTACTTCAGGATTCCTGATTTTTTTTCAAGTATGCATCCTGAATGCACCTCTCTCTGCTGTGGAGAGTGTTCACACAGTTCTTTACTAATGAAACCGCAAAACTTGAAAACTGTTAAAATAAATATTCCATACAAAGGTGAATTGTTTGCATCTTGGGCAAAATGAACTGAGCATCTTCATAGCTTCCAACACACGACGACCACCAATATCAACAAACACATTTTACTACTCATACACACAAATCCAGTGATTACACTAATTCATATTGTTCCATATCTAACCAAACTTGTGCGTTTCTAAGTCACCTTTCTTCAGCTTTATAAAGCTGACTGAATCTTTAAGGTAGTGCTTTCAGGTTCTACAGGACTCTCAACTGGTACCTGAAGAGGGAGATAAAATAAAAACACAACAGGAATTAAGATGTTATTCAACAGAACTATTCTCAACCTCAGTATTCTTGGGTAATTATTAGGTTAGACTCCAGTAGTATATGTAGTTAATTAGCCAAATTAAGCAATTATAGAAAGCCCTATTTTCCTTTCTTTTTGTAATAAAAAAGAGAGATCAAACATAGAATTTAGTTTATTTGTATAACTCTAAAGTATATATTTACTGCATATAAGTATTTGCCACTTGAAAATTAACTTCCCATTTTTTTTCTCAGTTACATTTAACCACAGTAGAATATTGATCAAGGCTCAGTATCAAAGTGATATTGAACATTACTAACACAGGCAGGTCTCAATCGTGTATGGCAGTATCAGGGCAAGGACTGCAGCTTTTCTTACACCCTGGCTGATATGAATGAAGCTGTGTGTCGATCTAGGCTAATTAACGAGGTGCTAATGGAAAGCAGATGAGTCATGTATCCCTGAGAGAGCCCCAAGCCCAGCTGGGAAACCCACAGGATGCCACATGCAAGACACCTACACAAAAAGAAGCATGGCAGATCACCTTGCAATGTCTGACTCCAAAAAGGTGCCTCATATTGTGATCCAAATGATCAAAAACCCCACAGCACTGAAAAAAATTTCTGCTGAGAGCTTTATTTCTACTAGTAACTGTACTAGTTTGGAAAAGCTGCTGAAACGTGGAACCTTATCGTCATCAGAAAGTGCTGTGCTCACTCTTCATTTAAACAGAGAGGGTGCTCAGCAGAAGAACAAACCCAGCTCTTTATGCAGCTCCGCATAGAAACTCCACCATGGCTTCTGTTTATCAGGTGCTGACTTCATCTGAAGGGACTGCAGGTATTTTAAATAAAATACATAGTGTATAGGATGGCCTCATACCTCAATAAGAAGGCTTCACAATTTACAATGCTACCTGCTCATATGAAAAAGCAAGATTCAAGCAATAAAGTCATATTATGAGCCATTAAAAATTCAAATATTTGAAAATTCAAAAAAAAATCTGAGAGCAGAAGTTTTTTCAGTTTTTTTCATGGGAGTTAAGGAGAAAAACAGATATGTGAGGGCAGCATCCCATGTGGCTCTATTGTTCAAAAGATCATGGAAACAGTCATAAGATTTTGTCAATAACCCTTTTGCAGTTAATATTGTTATGCCAATAGAAGTCAAGCCTTCACGTAGGTAATCTGATCATGGTAAGAGTCACCACTTACAGCTTTAATGTCCAAGTTCATAATACCTGAATTCACATTGTGTCTTCGCAAATCTGATTTTATTAAGGCTGAAAAAAAAAGGAAAAAGGGAAGCTGGTTCACACCTTTGCACTTAGCCTCATGCACTTCAAGGGAAATGTTTGCACGGTGCAAGCACACAGAAGCTGCTTTCAGCACATTTTCAAAATACTCATATTCACTCTTTGCAATTTGAACTCACTGACAATTCAAACTTGCTCCTCACAAAGCACACAAAGCAGGAAATGACAATAAAATCTCTTAAATCACAAGAACTTAAAGAAAAGCTTGATACTTTCAGCACTTTCAGCACATTTTTAAGTCAACACGTGTAAGTCAATGGCACACTTCCAGAGGGCATCAGCAGTTTCTTGCATTTGGAAAACTGCAAACTGCCTCCATTTATGCACTTGTTTCCATTTCTCAGCCCACTTTGGAGATGGACATCTGTCTCAAATTCAAGACATGTCTCAAGAAATGGGGTCAGATGGCTGTCCACATATTAGCAACATCATCCTAAAAGCATCTACATTTTTACATTCAAGAGAAACGATTACTTGCAGTTGTAATTACCTGTTAAAATAATGCCCACAAAAATCCAAGCACAAAGAAAGATGTTTCCTGCACGAGGACTGTAGTCTGTTGTGAGCTTTCCTTGAACAAGTGTAAAGACAATTCCAAATATCTATAAACAAACAAGTAACCTCATCAGGATCACACAGAAAAGAGTCATCATTTTACCTTTAAAAGTTCCAGGTCACATCTTACAGAAATCAAATTTTAAAAAAATACAGGACTACTGCAACACAACAGAGACTTAGCTAAGTCTAAGAAAGCCTTCCTAGACTCGAGCATAGTGGCCTTCCTGAACATTACTTCACTTGAAGAAATAAAATGATGTAACCTGTGCTGATGCATTAAGGAGACCTGAGGAAGTGCCTTCAGACTCTGGATATGTAATTTCCACAGCAAATTCAAACCCCAGTGGAAGATAGCCAGTCATGAAGAACCTGTTCAAGAGGAGAGTAAGAGGATGACAGGTGTGGCCTTCATCTATTACTACAGTTAAGAAAACCTAACATACATACATGGTATTATGAATTAGCTGGTATTCTGAACTGTCATGTGTCGTGACTTAACACAATTCAATAATTCCAAACGATAGTGACTGCTTCATTCCCTCAAAATCATCCAAGAATTTTAGCCACACATCTTTCTCTCTAGGACAAAGCTGTTAAAAGATGGTTTTCCTATTTCCCATAACCACCATATATATGAGACAACCTTTTCTAACGAGTCCACAAGCCACTGCATACCTGAAGACAATTACTTTCAAATGAAAGACATACAGAAACATCATCATTTGATCAGCCCAAATATCCATGCTGGAGGACAAAAAGAGACCATGAGTAGGAAGTGAGGCTGTACACTGGAACACCTGCTGGAAGCTGCTGTGGAAGAAGCTGAGGAGACTGATGAATGATGGAAGAGAAGGGGCTTATTGCAGCTAAGGTTGGTTGATTGGTTTTTAAACTGAAACTCTCAAGACATTTCTGGTTGTATCTTGACTTCTGCATCTGAATAGAGCACCATTCCCTCAGCACCTCATGAGGCTTTCAGATGAGGTATCTATGAGCAGAGCTCGTGCTCTTCAGAGCAAACAAAGCAACCAGCATGTTGCTTGGGCTATCAAAGTGTAGATTAATCAAAATGCAGAGAAGCCAGTCTTCCTAGATGTGCTCAGTTAAATGCTAATCACCTACACACCGGTCAAGAGAAAGCTTCAACTTCACTGCAGACAGCTTTTTGAATTGGAACAAAACAAACTGACGACATAGAGACCTCTCTCAGGTCCATAAAAATGTTAAATGAAATTTACTGAGAAGTGAGTTACTTTAGATTTATTCTGATGTAACAGAATGTGAAACCTTAGTAAACCCTATCTGTGCTGTGAGCTAAAGGCATAGGCTGAGATCATGGTGGCAGAATACTCAGTAGAATTATATAGTTAAAATATTTAAATATGTTTCAGAACAGAACTGCAGTAAGTATTGTAGAGATCTTTAATTGCTCACCCAAGTACTCCTCCAGTCACAAACACTACTATAAGGTATCCAAGGTCCAGGGTGAAGGTAAATACCAGCAACCCAATGAAAGAGAGAATGTAAACAATCAAAGTAGTTTGCCTGCAACCCAACAACAACAACAAAAAATTAACCTTGTTACCAGAAGGCCATAGAACATTACTGAAGCATGAAAGAATAACATGAACATTACATACTCCTAACAAACAACTGACATTCTAAAGCTGTAATATTTGCTTCATGTAATTCTGCCTCAAACTTAGCGTGCAGTGAGAACATATCCCTTCCTGAACTCTTAATTGTCTTGGTTATCTGGCTGCTTCACTCAAGGCTAAGGACACTTACTCAGACTCTCAAAAAATGGACAATCATAGCACATACTACTACCTTGGGACTATTTTAGTTCTCCACTACGTTGTACCTCTTGGCCATTCTTCAGTGCTGTCCATTGCACAATATATCAACACAGGAGCAGCTGAGTCCAACACTACTAGCAATAAAAGTTAGCCTATCAAGAGGCAAGTCAAACAAATCTCATTACAGTGTTCTATTTATTTTGAATCTGGAATAAGGGATGTCTTCCAAATTCTGAAAGCACATATTTATGAGCCAAAACACATGCAGAAACAAAGCCAGTTGACAGCATTAACATCCATTAGGCTTGTAGAGGCACATAATGTACTAAGAGTCACAGCGGAGAACTACTCCATCACAAATAGTGCTCCAGGGCAGTGCTCGCTCCTGGGGGCACCACACCATGGATGATGGACCCAGGAGCTCCTACCCCAGAACAGAGCTCTGCTCCACGGTCATCCCCTGAATTAAAGCAAACATTACACTTACTCAAAGGATCAGGAGTAGCATAAAAAAATTGAGAATCCATCAACTAGCCATTTTACAAAACAGTGCAGGGTAGGCTTTAAGACTTCATGCTTTCCTAGGAGAGGAAGCCCACTGGGCCACCTGGGCACTGTATGTAGGACCTACAGTGCTTTCCTTGTTAGCCTTACACTCCTGCAGAGACAGGAGTAGATGGATAAACCCCTTGCATCTTTGCGTTCTGCTCCCTCGTTTCTTTTGGCCAATAACCAGTAAGAGTCTCAAGCTTTCGCCGTAGCCTCACAAGCTTGTCTCCATCAAGGCCACTAAAAGATCAGGGATGAACTACATTTCATCAGCAGCTCATTTCAGCCCTCAGGTTGGAGTATTTTCCTAATGTAATTGCACCGCTCTCCTACCCCTAGCCCCACACATGCC
Organism: Dryoscopus gambensis; assembly: GCA_013389985.1. Lineage (NCBI taxonomy): Eukaryota > Metazoa > Chordata > Aves > Passeriformes > Malaconotidae > Dryoscopus > Dryoscopus gambensis. The sequence goes on along the minus strand of WEIT01015927.1, from coordinate 103,103 downwards.
TACCCACACTTACTTGTATGTTTTAGTGTAATCCAGCCACAAACCACAAATAATCGAACCCACCATTCCTGCCACCACCAGTGTCAAGCCAATTCTCCCAGCGTTCACTTCTTCTCCCTTTCAACAAATATTTATATGGTGCTCATTAATAACTTGCTTCCACTCAGAGTCAAGTTCAGACCTCTTGGCAGTCACAAGTGCAAACAAACATTCCTATGACTCCCATAGCTGCATGGTACAAGAAACTGTACAGAGCTATAAAAGAAACCAAATGTCTGAGCACACACAGCACCTACAAAATAAACATCACCTCTGCAAATGTACAGTGGAAAAGATAAAGATAAGACCCAGGAAACTTACCTCATAATGAGTTACTATCATCTGGTTTAATAATGTGGACACAGAATAAAATGCCCCAGTCATAATACCTGCAGTACCAAGAAAAAAGCTTCAGTCATTCCAGGTGCAGCCATGCAGATCTGCTACCCTAAAGAATTCATCTTCTGACTTTTAAGAATCACAACACAAAACCTTTTATGTGCCAAGTAAAATCTCTTCACTGGACCTATAAGTGGTATTTTGCATCCTTACAGATTGGCCAGCACTGGCACCTGAGTAAATAAAAGTTTGACACTCCCTCCCCCATTAAAAACCCCCCACAATTAGAACTCTATATGCTTTTGGCCCACATTTGAACCTTTCTGCCAGACTACAGGCAGAGAGCAACACTTACCATAACTGATCAGCAAAAGTATAAATGGAATATTTTTGAACAAGTTAATAATGGACTGCTTGTAGGAGTAATCCTCAGGAGGTTTAGTTTGCAGGACTGCTTGAGAGTGACTAGGAGGGTACTTGGGCTTTTCTTCAAACACTGGGGAGAAAGAAGAAGGAACAATTTTTGATTCATCTCTACCAAACTATTATGCTTTTTTTTCTTTTTTTTTTTTTTTGGAAGTGTTTCAGCTTGATAAATTTCAGGAGATTGACTTGTAGTTTTAACACCTCCATGAAAAAAATATTCTAGGTTTTCTCATGGAAGAATTAAGCCACATCCACAAAGGATGTGCTATTTGGTCACATCTGATTGCTGCCAAAATATGGTCGAAGACAGACTTCATCTGCAATGTGTTGAGACCTTTGTGTCTGAATTGCAAGATAACAGAGTGAATTCACATTATATCATAAGTCCCTGTAGCAAAGAAACCAAAAGAACTAAATATTCTAAAAGAGATCACCCCATGTGAAGCACGACATAGAGTGAAATTGTTGTTTCTTAACCCTGGCACAACAGGTGAGCGAGCACAAACTGGAAAAATTGTAAACTTGACTACTTTGAGCAGTCAGCTGCTTTAAGTGAGACGTTGTAAACACTCCCTGTAGTCAACATGTAAATTCCAGTAATTTAAACACTTACCAACTCCTGTTAAGAAGAACAAAAGTGTGGACACTATTGCTGTTCCGTAGAACATGATGCCGATGTTATGTGCCATAAGATCAATATCATTCGGTGTGTTTGGAACCAAAACAGGTGGCAACAAAAAGCCAATTGCAGTACCAAGCTGTAAAGCAAGAAAAGAAAACCAAAAATCATTTCCCTATGAACATAAAATTAACAGAAGTGAAAAATCTTACCAGGTGGAATCCAGAATTGCTATCATAATAAGCATTAATAAAACTTTAGTATCGTACTTGTGAGCCACTTGCTCTCAATGTTGTTTTACAATCCGATTTTCCATAACTCAGGTTTTGACCTTTAAATTTCTCAATCAAACTACAATACTACACTCAGTGTATATATTTACACTACACCTAGTACTTATACAAGAATCTTTCACAGGAAAGTACCACGCATGAACATAAATTTGTATCAGTCATCCTGCAACCGAAGGGCTAGAGATGACACAGGACTCCAGCTACTCTTGTAGAAATGTTCTCCTCCATTTGATGTCACTCCTGCCACTACAGTTACAAAGCCTGTGAACCACAAGGTTTACTGCAGAACAGATAGAGCAGAGAAAAGCAAGAGAAAAGGAATATCCTTATTAAGAAACACAAAACCAAACCCAACAATTATTGCTGAGGAAATAAACAAAAATCACCGGATGAAGTAGTAGTGGGTTTGTATGTGGAGTAAATTCCAACATAACAACTCATTTTGTGTTAAAGAGACAAAACACAGGGACTGAAATCTTGGGTATATATATATACATATATAAAGCATTTTAGAACATGAAGGAACAAGTACTGGGCTACTTTCCAATTTCTCTCTTCTGCTCCTCCAAAACTAAATGGCATTTTAAAGTGTTGGAACATTTATTATAAGTAAAATCAAACTAAAAAAGAGCACCAAAGACTCATAGAGTAGCAAGTACATACATTAGAGGTGCGCTACTGTGCTTACAAAGCATCCTTTGTGCATACCTTGATGAGGGTTATGCTACCTTTTTTCCCCCCAGGTCATCAGATTTCCACAGTATCCAGTGGTCACACGAAGAATTTGTCTCCTTTTGTGCTCACCCTTCAGTATATGAACCCTACAAACATGAACTGAGTACACAGTTACTTTTTTCTTTAGGTATATTTTTTCCTCCCCCAGTAGGAGCCCATACAGTACCCACAATGTTCCAACAAAGTCTAGTGATACCATTTTCCATTGTTTACATCTAGAGAGATCAAGGCCAGAATTAAGTGTTTCAATGAGTCTGGTGTGCCTCATTTAAGATGCTAAATACTTGTGGAGAACTGGCGCTCCTAACAACCATTGACAGGTACATCGCTGCATTCCCAGTGATTTGTGATCCTATTGCAAATGATCAGCATCCCAAGAAGTGAGATCTAATTTTTGATAACTGCTCTGTTCCTCCCCTGCCTGCCGTCCCAGCCGTGTTTGCTGTAGCTCTGAAGTTATACACAGTATCTGATAAGCAGTCGGATGACCAACAGCTCACTGGGTTATAACAACCTGTTCTGTTACATAGTTCACCTTGTGCAATTATCCAGTACAGTGAGACCCAATAGGAATGCGGATACCGAGGGGAACTGCAGTGGGATACACACACAACACTACCTGTAACTTCCAAGTGCACTTGTCATCTCACTACTCTTTCAGTCTAGCTTTTGAAAGTTTTGGGGTTTTTTTTAAGGAAGTAAAACCTGAGAATAGAGAAATTCTGTTGTTCTATTTGCAGAGGACCAGCAAGCACTTCAGCAGGCACACTGAGATCTGTCCTAGCTTCTGGAGGAGAATACACTCCAGAAATAACTATGCCTTATTTTGTTCACATTCTGATCCTCTTTCCCTTGTCCATCTGATGCCATGATGATTTTTTGCTTTTTATATACCCCTTTTATATAGCTTTTATGTATCCTTAGTGCCTTTAGCCCACATCCTGGTAATTCCCCAAATCTGATAACTAGCTTAGACCCAAAGTCCCGTTAAGCCAAGAGAATAAAGATCTTGGAGGCCTTGCAGTTAAGGGTCAGGAAGCCCCGGACACCAAGGTCCTCTCCAGGGCACGTTCTGTAAACCAAGATAGACCCATCCAGGGGGAAGGTTCCTCAGCATGGGGCTTCTCTTGAGCCTCTCACTGGGGAATCTGTGATAGATATGCTCGTGTGCAAGGTCTATAACTGTATACGTGAAACATTGTGTGTGTGCATCTTCGGTGTGCATTCTGGGGTGCACTTCGGTGCATTTTACCTGGATGTAGTGCACCTAAAGATCCTTAAATAAATACTGAGGTAAAACCCCTTTTTCCCCTCTAACCGTGTTTGGCTTTTAATTTCAAGCCCAGGGAAAGGCAGCACATCTTTCTTGGGGTTCCTATCCGCACAATCTCTGCTCTCTTGCCCCTGTCCTGCGCCACTTCAACCCCACTTCTCGGCATCCAAGCGAAACCTCAGTTTCAGACTCTAAGCAGGATACTTGACACTCTACTGCAGAACTGAAACCCCAATAACTCCTTGCTACTGGGAGGACTGGTGCACATCAGGAAGAGTGAAAACTTAGCTGTCAAAGAAACCTTTAACCTGATCCCAGGGAGCATATCCATAATTTTTGCGTAACTGCTGAAACAACCAACAGTTTCTGAAATCTTCAGTACAAAAGGGACAGCTGACTTGTCCACTGGAAAACTTCGATGCAAAAAAACTTGTTTTGGAAAAACTGCGAACATCCAGCTATCAGCTGGATCATTAGCTATCAGCTAATGAGGAATCAGCTAGGTTACCACCCTAACTGTAAATATATAACATTAATGTTACTGCTGTCATAATCCAAAGTGCACAAACATAAGATCATTAAACTCACATGAGAAAAATAAAAATCCCCTGTTACCTTAACCAAACTCTACCTATGACTTCAGCCTGCACCAGTGATGCTGATTTGAATCTTAGCAATTTTTGCCACAGGAGGAAAAAAACCCAAGCTGGGACAGTGGCAGGAGGTGAGAACAAGGCTGTAGGAGGAAAAAGTATCATACCTGCACCTGTGCTTTCAGATGCACCTTTTTCAGCTCTCTGAAACTGGCCAGGACCAGGGAGCTTGAGGAAATCCGTGCCTCAGTTATCAGCTCCCCACAGTGATGTGAACTATCACAGCGTTACACAAAACTTCACGAGTCACCAGGGTATTGACTACTGGCACCTGGCAATTAGAGGCCATATTTTAAAAAGCAGAAACCAATATATGTTGGCGCTAGGGCTCTTCATGAAAGTTCACGTAGTTCACACCCCTCCGAGCGGGGGTGTATTGAGTCAAATGAATCTAAATGCCAAAATACAAGAGGAAGAAGAAGTGGAGCAGGATCACTTCTGAAAAGGGTCTCGACTGCTGTACTGGCGGCAGCTGATGGAAGCGTGTGAGCTGCCGCACGCTGCCACATGCCCAGGCTCCCGCACAGCCAGGCCGGCCGGGCAGCGCGGGACGCAGCATCACCTTGCGCTCGGCCCTGCTTCCTCACCTGTCCACTCTCCCAAAACCATATCCTGGAGAAAGCCCTTTTCCCACTTGAGCACCTTATTTTTACTCAATGCCGAACGCCAAGGATGCCCACTTCTCCAAAGCCCCCCTGGCTCCCCTCCGGCCCTACCTGGTTGCCCAGCACAGCCACGGCGCAGGCCGTGGAGACCTCGGTGGGGCCGAACCAGACGGAGGCGATGCGGGAGGGCAGCCCCAGGATGAAGACCTGGGCGACGGCGCAGACGGCCTGTGCGGCCAGCGTGAGCGGGTAGCGCTGGGGGGCCAGGCTGCCGCACTTGAGCCAGGCGCCCAGCGCGTTGAGCCCCGCGCCCAGCAGCGCCGTGA
>WEIT01015927.1:76371-97361 GCA_013389985.1 Dryoscopus gambensis | reverse complement strand
GAGCTGGGCTGCCGCCGCCGCGACGGGGTCAGCAACCCTTCCCGGGCTGCTGGGAAGTGTTGGGAATGTGTGGATGTGGATATACATAGATAGAGATGGTTGTTTTGTTCACACGTCCGCTCCCGTTTTCTTTGTCCATCTTTCTCGTGGTTCCTTATCTGCACAATCCCTGCTCTCCTGCTCCTGTCCTGCTCCACTTTAATCCCAACATCTGAGTGATGTATGTGCACACACACACACTCACACACACTTCTTTAAGTCTTTTAAACTGAACCTATGACATGCACCCTCCTTTAAGTCTTTTAAACTGAACTTAAAAAGGCTGTGTGACTTTGGCTGGCTGCATGAGAACCACATGGAGATGGCAATGATGTAAATAATCCCCACGACATCTCCAAGGAAGGAGCAACGTCACCTCCTTCCTGTCACCATTTTGGTGGCCGGTGTGTCCGGCCCAGGCCAGGCTGGGTGGGCGCAGACGGGTGCTTTGTGGCCCATCCCTCACCCTTCTTCCTGGGCACACGGCAGGGCACCTCGGCTGCTGCACCATCTGTGCCAGGGACACATAGGCCACACCACTTCCAGCGCATTCTGGGAAATTCCCACACCTTCCCCTGCCACAATAAGATTTGTCTCTTTGCGGTGGTGATGCAGAGAAATGTACTGAAGAGATAAGAGACGGATTGGCAGAGACAGAGGCCCGATTTGCAGCAGAGGGTTGCCAGCACGGTGCACTATCAGGGCGTGTGCATCCACCCCAGTCCCTCATCGCCTCCAGAGCCGCAAGCAAAACATTCCTTGTTTCCACTCAACCTCTGAGATTTGATTTGACACATACCCCAGGAAACCGGCCGTCTGGGTCATGTGCAGAGGCGGGTAGATATCACTTCAGTAAGCAATCTTCCCCCAAACCCTGCTCAGTTCGTGTCTGTGCAGGAGCAGTGTCTGGCAGCCCGTCGCGGTCTGTAATTCCGCCGCTGCAGACAGTGTCCCCCAATAAAGAGACATTGTTCTCCAAAGCATAATAGGAAAATAACAGAAATATGTACATTTGTTAACAATGTTAATAGTATTTTGCTGGTTTCTGTGGGAACTGTGTTTGGTAAATAACACACTGCACATTGTTCATGGGTAGGTCAGAGCCTAATCAGATCTGTCTGGGCTGTGGATACGCTTAGCCACCAGTCTTAAGTACCCTCACTAATTAGGAGCTGGTATTTTACTCAAGACCAGTTGACATATGTAAGCCACAGTTCCTGATCTTATTTACAGTATGGATGATAATATGGACATGTGCTTCAAGCTATTAATTTGGCTATGTTTGCTTTCCCTGAGCACTTAGCTGACCAATGGTAGTAATGATTCAGGCACCATGGAATTTTAGAGACTACTGGAAGTAGTCCTGAATTTGCAGATAAGAGGTGTGTGCAAGGAACCTGCTCTTTAAAAACAAAGTTATCCATGTCAGATTCAGGCCCTTCTTGCCTCTCTCGTTCATACCAACAAAACCCCCCTGATTTATTTTTACTTTTCCTCGGTAAGACCAGATGCTTGGTAAATTTCTCCCAGTTCCTCTGACTGACTTGTGGTAAGTATTGTAGCAATAGAGGTTTTTTTAAAACAGAACTTCAAGAAGAAGTATAGCAGGAACTGAAACAATATTATCAAAGCAACAGAATAGCTGACTTTCACTTTAGGAATGTATATCTGTGTTACACATTGTATGCTGAAAACACACCCGAGACTCTGTGTCAGTACTTGCAGCAGTGGCCCTCCATGATCTCTGGCACAGGCTGTGGGTTGGCCTTGGGGTCAGGGAAACAGCTGTTACACTTCGGCTGGGTGGAAGAGATGTAGCATTAGCATCCTAAAAGACTCCTGTTCTTTTGGAAGAAGGTATAAACATTGATCTACACCCGATTTAACTTTTTTTCCCCCTCCAGTTTTGGATGATCTCAAAGTCCATCCAAAGATAACATTTAATCCTTAACACCAGAAGAAAATAGGCTTTGTTCTCGCATTCTTCCTTTCCCTACTCTTGCACCCTTGGCTGCCTACAGCCGGCAGAGCTGCTGCCAGCTAATACCCTCAGGGAAAGGTTCGAGTTCATCCTGTGCTAAGAATGGCTGGCACATCTTGGGTTTCACTGCTGCCTTGCCCACGGAGCATCATCCGCCTTCCCTCTCCGCCCAATGGCTCTGCACACACAGCGTCATGTGCTTCCTGCACGGGAAGCGGTAACGAGACACCAGGGAACCGTAGAGAAAAGAAGGGCAGTGGAAAGAGGACCTGGATGCAAGCTAACTCCCGGAAGGAGCCTTTCCAGAAAGAAGCAAGTTTATTTTCGACAGCTCATCAAGGAGGCAAATCTATCTTTGCTACACTGAACTGGTGTCAGTGAAATCAAACCAGTTTCATTTTGATGAGGTACAACTGATACATTTGCATCTTGGGGGACATTAATCTCCAGAAATACCTTCCTAAAAAAGAAATGAAAAGGCAAACCAAATTGACAGCATCAAGGCAAAGCTTTGATATTTATCTCTCGTGGTATAGGTTTCACTGTCATTGCTTCTGATTTATAGCCATTTGTACGAAAAGCAGGGCCAAGGACAAAATTACCCAGCAAGAGAAAGTGACCCCAGGAGAAATTTCCATTGCAGGAGTTCACTTAAAATGTGAGTCCCTAGATTTCTACATTTCATGGACAGTTTATAAAGCTAAAAACAGAGCACTGATATCAAGGTTTACAGCACTGTTTAGCTTAAAATTGCTGGTATCCCTTATTAAATTTACCCTCTAATTGAAAATTTAGGCTCTCCTGAATACTACTATTAGTGATAGAGCTAGAAATTTCTCATGTATACCCAAGCATTAACAAAGTTATTTTCCTGAATGCTGTGCAACGGCCAAAATGTCTTTGTATCAGGCAGTCACTGGGAAGTAAATGATACTAATTTACTCCACAAAAATTATTTTCTTGTATCCAAGTTCCAAAAGTCAGGCAGGGACCAAGCACTTAAATTTTCAGGCTGGAGAAGGTTAAAAACCAATTAGAAAGGCAGAATCCTTACTTGCAGTGGTGCTAATGTTCCTTCTGTAGCATATGTGCTATTGAAAGAACAGTGAATTTTCACAACTATTTTGAGACTAAAAATTCATCTTGCAAGTACTGCATCTTTGTACCAAAAAATGGCTCAGAAGGAGCCTTTTTGTTTCAGTCCAGGGCATTTCACAAAACACAGGAAACTCAGCTGCAGTGCTGCTTTCAGGGTGTTATTAGCTTTTGGACACCCCTAGCTGGATTATCTCAGTCATATCAATTCCTAGTTATGTCCTTCTTCCAAAACTCAAAATGGTATCTAAGCCGCCCATAAAAACCCCACAGGTCAATCCATCTTTGGAAAACTTGAGGCCAAGTTTAAGAGTCTGAAATGGAGATTGCAGAATCTTTCCAAAATCCCAGCAATTCTAAAACAACCCTAGAAATTTTATGTATGTCAGACACACAGTTAAGACTTCCAGATCTTCTGGTTTTAATGTTTCAAACCATTTAAGTCAGTCTTCAAGAAAAAAAAATTAAACTTTATTTTATAATGCATTTATCTCTTGGTTATGATTTTCAATGCAGAAGTTTACCTCTCCATGCAGAGAAAACCTACATGACAGGAGTGCACCAGGTCTTTTTCTCCCAGACGAGTTGTTTAAAAAAGAAAATCACAGCAGCTTAAGAAAGGGATTTCAGAACAAAAGATCTGAAGTTCCAACTGAGCTAGAAATGAACTATTTTAGCTGGATATTAAACAAACCTCAATAAGCTGGACTTGAAAGAAAGTAGTTGAAGAGTCACATTCCTAAATATCTTGATGGAAAGCTCTGAGAGAATTCAGGGGAAAATGTAAACACCCCCTTCCTCCTATGCAGTCCTCATTCCAGCTATATTTGCCCAGTGTCCCCACAAGATCAAGCCAGAGCCCCAGCTGAAGAAAAAGCATTTGCAACTCAAGGCACTTGCCTGAAATTTGTTTGTAGCTCTAGGGGTTTGCCTGGCCACCCAGTTTGGGAATATGACTGCCCACAGTAGGCATGTTTGCCAACGACCCGGGTTCAACTTTTTGGTGTACTGACAGGAATATGTAAGCGCACTCTTAAGTATCAGAGAAAAGTTCTGAATTTTAAAATATTACTAATTTATATTACTAATCTATTAGTAATTTAAAATATTCGTATTTTATCAGGGCAATGAACTTCTCTACTGTAAACGATATAAATTTGAGTTCCTGGGCGTCTCAATCCGTACAAAAGATGCAGAAACATACATCTGATACTTCTGCTTGGCAGCCATCTGCTTTTCTTTTTGTAGCTAGCTATCAATTTCATATATGTAATGGAATTTTACCCCTGAGTTTCCTACCAAAGCAAGCAGGGGAAAAATTACAGATACAAAATAAATTTTGTATACAAAAATAATCACGTCAACAAATACAGTAGACAAAATTTTTTGGGTTCTTATTCTCCAAGATTAACAGGCCCTTCATGTATTACAAAAAATGTAACTTCCATCTGAATCCTTTATACACAGTAAGAAAAGAGTATATGCCCACAGAAAATATTAATAAAATGCATGATCTGTAGAAGAGTTGTTGTAGATGAACATGCTCATTTCTGATCATCACTCCTTCACAGAAAGGTTATTAAATTTGGGGAAAGGCTTGGAGGCATTTTCAGTGTTACATCACAGATTCCCTCCACTGATACACCAGCACAGCAATGTGCTGTCAGGCAATCCTGATGTCTTGGGTTCATCTCTTTGCTAAAAGACAACCAAAATCTCTTCTGTGAGGAAGATTAAGTGACACCAACCTGGACCATCAGAAGGCTGTGGAACAGGAGGGGTTGGAGAAGCTGTGCAGATGCATCTGTGTGTGTTCCCCCACAGACCGAGGAACTGCTGGGCTGAAGTTCATCCCATCCCAAATACCACACCTGGGAGATATTGCAGATTCCACTGACACACTCCAGTTAGCAACTCAGCTTGTAAGAATTCAGTAATGTGAGAGTCTTCTCTGCTGGCTGTCGCAGGACCACAAGTGACTAAGTCAGAGGTGGCCTTCTGTGGATGCAGAATGTCCACTGAGAGCTCCTGCTCCCTGCCCATCTGCATAGCGATGGTGAAGCAATCAGCTGGTCCAACCACCTTTCAGAGCAACAGCAATAAAATCCTCACTTCTAGGACATCTCAGAGTTACAACAAAGAGCACTATGCTCTTGGAAAAACACCACAGTGTAACTCTCTTTCACTGCCTGATTCATTACACCTTACCTGCCTGGTCCGTGCACACAGATCCTTTGAAAATTAAATGGAAGGGACATGTGATTTTGGAGCCACTAAGAGCCTGGTATGGAAATGTGTTTTAGAGACAGATTGCTCACCCAAGCTTGAGAAACGTTCCTACTTTTACTGTTGAGGAAAACCAAATATTTAGTAACAGCTTGAAGTTCTTAATTTCTCTCTGAAGAGGTTATCAGCAGGAAGAGGGACTTAAAAGGTCTACATGCATTTGATGGGGAAGATGCTGGCTGACCTCAGCTCAACTAAAAATCAGCAGGACTTTAATTTTGTTTAGACTGAATAACAATAAAAGATGCCTGCCCAAGACCCCAGCTGTGAGAATACATTATGGAAAATGCATTGACATTCCAGCAACGTTAATCATCTTAACAGGAAGGCAGACAGACAGACACCAGAGACTCTCCTTGTTGGAGGTCCTGTGTTGGGAAAGCACTCCAAGTGTTCTCCAAAGACCCTTTTGAGCAGCAGTCTTTTGCATCACAGCCACAAGATAAAAACTATTTCAGATTAGCTGCAAAGCCAGAATCTCTCACAGAAAATTCCCTTCCTTCTATTGCCAGGGGAGATGAACTTTGTGCCCCTATCAACCACCCAGGAGTGGGCAGCTCCTCTACCAGGATGGCCCCAGAGCATGTGGAGCTTTTTGCATGTGACTGACATCTACTTCATCCAGATGATTAGGGAGCAGGGGAGGGCCTGGCCTTCTGCTCCTGCCTCCAGCCTGCACACTGACCAGCTCAGCACCATGCCCAGCTCCTGATGGCACCACAGGGAATGGCGGGCCCTCGGCTCACCCAGCACTCACCCAGCACCGGACATCCCTGAGGTGTCCACAAACACATCCATCAGTGTGTTTTACTGGAGCGGCAGTCATATGATATCAGCCCAACAGCTGAAGTGTCGACCTAAAAATCATTTCTCTATCTTGTGAGTACCCTGTGGCTCTTAAATATAGGATGACAGAATTTATTTTGGAAAAGACCTTTAAGATCATCAAGTCCAGCTGTTAACCCAACACTGCCAAGTCCACTACTAAACCACGTCCCTTAGTGCCACATCCACGTATCTTTCAAATACCTCCAGCGAGGGTGACTCCACCACTTCTGTGAGTTGCCTGTTCCAACACTCAAAAACCCTTTCAGTGAAGAAGTTTTTCCTAATATCCAATCTAAACCTCCCCTGGTGCAACTTGAGGCCATTTATTCTTCTCTGCAGCAGCGCAGCCAGGAAAATAAACGTGAGGGAATGGCCCATGAGAAGCAGTCTCACTACAGCAATCCATACAGCAACACGTGAAATATGTCCCAGCTCTGCCAGAATGGCATTCAGACTGTTTAAGCCTGTGGAGATAATTCTATCTTTCCAATGAACTGCAAACACAGGGTGAACAGAGTATTTGTGTCCCTTAAGACCTCAGACAGTACCAACAGTTCATAGCTTTTAGAAACCTTAGGAGGGGAATGAGGTGGAAATAACTTGGGTCCTGGGAATAACTGTGCTTTGAGTGCTCTCACCTCTCTGCTGGCTGTACAACCTCGGGAGCTATGCACACGAGAAAGGTGATGTTGGATGCCAGAAGGCAGAGTCACAAAGCTGCCGAAAGACACGGGGCAGTTTCACACACTGGGGAAAGACCATCACAGCTGTGAGCTGGCTGGCAGCTTCAGAGTACCGTGCTCAGAAACATCCCTGCATCCCTCCTCCCAGCCTAAGTGAGGGAGGGCTCAGTGTTGCCTCCTTTTACCTACGCAGATTTGGCAGTCTTGGTGACTCTCCTCTCATCTCAGCTACTGCCAGGATAAATGTTGGTGCTGGAAGCAAGAGGCTTTTTTCCCCTTCCTCAGACCAGAGGGAGGTGATAGCAGCCAGAGCCTGGGGCGAGAACAGAGCTGGGTGATGTTGGGATGGGTGGTGGTGAAGGTGGAGCTCCCACTGCTTCCTGACAAGGGGTTGGCTTGGAAGAGGTTGCATTTTTTGAGGAACTGAAGATACCTAGATATTTGGGAAATTTTCTTTTATTTACGAACACCAAACCATTCACTGAGAAGGGCATACTGAGCTTTCTCTTAAGAAGCATGGAAGCGTTTGTTTTTATCTAGGGAATGCTGGAAAATAAATGTGCCTTTAGTTTCAAAATGGGCAGTTTTGTTTCAAAACAACAGCCTATAGGAGACTTAGCTTCAATCTGCTATGTGACTTCTCTTTCTCATGTTTTTTTTTCCAAAATCAAAAAAATCTCAATGTCTCATTATCGCTCCAAAGGAAAACATGGGCATTGATATGTTTCACGGCAGTCACAGCCAATTCCTCATCCCTGCTAGTATCACTTTTCCTTCTACATTGATTCAGATGCTGGAAAATGATAGTTGGAAGAGAGGGCAAAAGGCCAAGGCTCATGCAATCCAATTATAACCCTGCTGAAATTACTTCCAGGGACTCTGCAAGGACTAACCTGATCAAGCCTTGTAGTGGCAAGAGGGGAAAAGAAATAACAGTGAGAGGAAAAGAAAAATAATAACCCACTTGTACCTTTTCCAGGATGACAGACCGTGTCCCAGCAAAGTTACGGAGCAGTATGTCCTGAACATCTACAATGTACATATGAAAGCCAAAGAGCTGGGATCAGGCTGCAGAGTTGAGCAACCCAAACCCCGTGTATCAAATTTTCCTGTGGGACGATGAGAACGCTCCAAGATTTTAAGCAGTACTATAGCCACTGAAAAACATGCTTGGATTTGTTAACCCTGCCCTCCATAGGGTGAAATGGCTGCTGAGATTCCCTCAGCCCACTGGTAGGTAGGCAAGGACCACCAAATTAACTTACCAGTCACCAAAGGACTGGTAATGGGCACATTTTTCAGTTAGCACCTTCCTGGTCCACAGTGGGACTTGCAAAGGAAAAATCTTTGCTGCAGTTGCTCAGCTGCCTCTCTTCCAGGTGCATGGCACTTTTTTCTGCCCTATTGTCTTCTGTCATGTTTTATTTTAATGGGTGTTTTTTATTGAGTGGAAATAATGTATTTTTCCCCATTTGATGAGTAAAATTTGGAATATACATATCTGCTTAAAACAGTCAACAGGGAGAAAAAATACCTCATGAAATCATACTTCCTTCCCTAGCTCAAAAATATCCCACTGAACTGAGTAATGCTGTGGCAATTGCTGTTTCACTCCACTACCTTCACCACTCCACCCCCAAAGTTACAGTGCTTTCCTTGGTCTCTGTTTCACTAATTTTCCATCTGCCACACTTGTTCAGGTGTACTTTGGGATTCCTTATGTTACTAGGTCTGCACCAACTAGCAGCCCTGAGCCTCTGAGATGAAGAACCATAAAAAGAAGTCTCCTTTAGGAGAATCTTGAGGAAAAGGCTAGGAAGTCTCCCACATCCTCACCAGAGGCACAGCTGGAAAGGAACCGTTTTCTAGTTTGCTTTTGACAAAGACACCATGCTCCTGGATGTAAGTGCTCACAAGTATGGTTATCTTTTCATCTTACACCACTGAACACTCAGATAAACTTCAAAACAATCACTAGTGTTCTTTAGGGGATGCCTGTGGAGCTGTGATGCAGGAAACAGGTGTTGAGCCTAGTTAAAGTCCCATGCATGAAGGAGACACTCTGTGAAAGTTTCTGGCTCATACAGGCAAGTCCAGTTGTTTTGCTGTGCCAGCTGCTGCACAAGGGCTCTCTGCTGCTCTTCACATTGCTGAGGCATGGACACAATCCATGGAGTGAAGTCCAGCCCAAAAAGTCATCTAAGACTTCATGAAATGCGATAACTTCAAACTAAGGGGATCTAATGCCTTTGCTAGCTTAATTTTCTCAAGAGAGGGGCAGAAGCTCTTACGAATGAAGAAAGAGCAGAAGACAGCACCCTTCAAGAGACAACAAACCTGCAAATATAGTAACATATGAATAATAAAAATCTGCTGCAAAAACACTCCTGGCACGGATTAAAGTAGCTTCACTATCTTCCCTGCAATGTCTTCATTGCAGGAAACCAGCATTTCAGACTTCTATCAATATGCTCCCCTTGTGGGATTTTGCAATTTTCATTTTAATGCTGCATGAATCTTTAGCCAGGAAAATGAGGTTTTGGGGTTTAATCTCAACTCATTTCATATCTATCCATGCAGAGGAATGTAAGCAGTCAGAGGTTACACTGAGCTAGCTTCAGACAGTTTCCACATAGCCAAATCAAGCACACTCTGATTCTGCAGAAATCAGAGCAGATTACCTCACCAGTGGCCACCAGCTTATCTTTGTGTTTCTTGAAGAGCAGGACAGATTCTATGGCCTGTAATAACCAGCTGAGCCATGGCAAAGCTGCAGTACAAAACTGTATTATTGTACAACTTGCAAAGCAGACCACGAAAATGACTGTGCAGGACAGAGGCTATCCGTCTCCTGTATCGCTGACAGCTTCTAAATAACCGAATTACTCAGCCCTTTGAGAGCAAAATTAAAAGATGGACTCAAAGGGGTTTGGAGAGATGTTAGTCCAGGTAACTCTGCTAGTGAGCAAAGGAAGAAAGACCCTATTCTTCATCATTTAGCTGAACTGAACCTCATCTTGTAAGTGCTAGGAAACCTCTGAGAAACCTTTCAGTAGGTCTCTGGCAGCCTGGTCCTGAGGGGTGTCCTTTCCAGAGGAAGGGCTGTTGTCAGTGCCAGGGAATGGGTCTTGTTGAACCAACCTTCCAGACCAGTCCCACAAATCACTGATTTTTCAGCCAAGCCCTTCATCACTCTGGGCTATTGTGCTGGTTTAGGCTGGGATAGAGTTAACTTTCCTCAAAGTGGCTGGTATGAGGCCGTGTTTGGGATTTGCTTTCTATGCAGAACTGTAAATAAATCAAATATCACAGCTCTGTGTTTGGATTGGCCTCTTGCACACCGGGGGAAAGAAAGTGAAAGAACCTATTTTGAGACAACGACAGCAGCCTCCATGTGCTGGTCAAGAAACACCATCTTTGGATAAATGTCACACGTGGATTGCCAGGGGACATGCTGCACTCACCAGGAGCACAGGAGGGATTACTTTGGACAGTGCTGACATCTGCCTGTGCACATTATACGTCACATTGGCCCACTGCACGTGCAGTCACCACTGCTTCAACTCAGCACAGAAGTCCTGGGTAGTACAGAGCTGAGTTTCCACCCTGACTTTTCCAGGCAGGAATAATGACCCTTAGAGAAACAGCAAGTTATCCGGTGATGTTGTGATTGGAACTCCCCACATGGTGCTCCATTTAACTTGTTCCCACAGCACTCCACTTGTTTGCTTCCTCACCCTTTGTTGTGTGTCCAGGAATGGTCTGAGCACAAAAATGCTCTCTCTATATGTTTATAACAACAAAGCCAGTGCCAATCAGCACTTCAAAGCTGCCCTCTCCAGGCAGTGCACTTCACAAAGACAGACCTTCCTGCTAGATAACCCCAGGTCCGTTTCACAGGTTCACCAGTGGTCATAGGCTGAGCAGACCTGGAAGGCTCCAAGCAACAGGTCCAATTCCACCCAGGAGTTGCAGCATGCAACGTACACACATTTCCATGGAATTCACTTAACATGGTCATGCTGACCCTTAGCCCACATCCACAACACAGAGGTTTTGACGATGGTCAAGAAAATTTGGCAGAGGGACAGACCTCTTGGAGATAAAAAGTCCCTAGAAGGTTTGTGGGAGTTTGTGGACATGTAGATGACACTGGCTGTCTCCATTCCCTCTCAAGGCCACCAAGAGGAGCCACACACCCAGCTGCTGAGTCTGATGCCAGCAGCTATCCAAACATGATCTACCCAGACTAATCTTTCCTAAATGACCATCAAACAGGCTCGGGGAGGCACCATGGAAGAGAGATAGGGAATTACAGGGAGGTCGCAGGGACACAGAAGAAAGCCAAGGTACTGTGATGGGCAGAGCCCAGAAGGTACATGGAGGAGCTGGTGGTACCATGACAGAGATCAGGGAGACACACAGGGAGCTGGAAATGCAGCACTGGGAGCGCTGGGCTGTAGTGGGAGCATCACAGGACATGGATAGGAAATTGGGATTGCTGTGGTGAGGAGATCATAAATCCCTGGGGCGAAAAAGCATTACTGGTTGTGCTGCTTGTGAAACAACGTTTACTAAAGTGGGATCATTTACTTTATCTAAGGCGCACCGACAAGGAACCCAGCATCCATTTGCACTCTTTGGCGACGAAGCACGCAGCCCTGGCACAGCCAGAAGAGTGGATGCAAAGTCCGTGTGGGAGCACTAAACAAGTTAAACCCAGTGTCCACGCTCTGCAACAGAAATACAAAATACATGTGGGCACTTCACCTGGACTGTAATGTTGCACTGCCCATCTGCTCTGCTCCGAATGGGATGAACCCCACCACACACAGGGACGGAGCCAGGGTACCTTTGAGGGGCAGAGGAGGCAGGGACACGTCAGCCGCTATTCCCTGGCAGCCAGGGTGGCCCAGGTGCAGGAAGTGCAGGCAGCCACGGGGACCTCACAGCAGATGGAGAGGACAGCAGCCATGGGCAGGGCTCTGCTGCTCCTCAGCATGACGGGCTAGGTCGAGAGGGACTGAGCAGGGTGGGGAGCACAAAGAGCTCTGCTGCACTGCAGGCAGGCTTTAGCAGCCAGCCCAGGCCTGTGTGCTTGCCCAGCCTGTCCGCCAGGCGATATCTGGGGCATCAGGGGCTCAGTCACACTGCCGATACTGTTGCTTTCCCATGTCTCACCCCCTGCGCTTCCAAAACAGGTGCATGTGGCCCTGCTTCCCCACATGTCAGAGCTGCTTCATGGTCATTCAGGCAGCTGTAGGTTTGCTCAGCCACAACACAGCCAGTGCTGTGCCGTGGCAGGCTGGGCTCCTCGGAATGCAGTCACAAGCACCTCACCTGCCCTTGGAGGCAGGGCACCAGGCGTATTATCTCACCCAGACAAAATCTGTATGTTTTGATTCTGCCACTTTGGTAGGACATCGGGTATGCTCCTCCAGACTCCTTGTCCTCAGGGCCATGCCTCAGAGGCACTCCAGTGCCTCATCATTTCTGCTTCCTCAGGGAAACCACACTCCCGTTCTCATCAGCAGACCTGAGCAGGGTAGTGGCACTGATCTCCTGTGCTTGCACCAAGCAGCATCTCTCCGAGCACAGCGCAAAGCTTTTGGGGAGATGGTTATCAGCTCCTGCCCCAGGGTTCATCAGGACCATGATCCTCACTAGGGTTTCTCATTGTTTTGTCATTCACAGTAGCCCAAAGGGCCATAAAAACTCACCAGCCCCTGGAGGAGGCACTTGGCACTCCCTGCATGGTGGGGCCACCATGCAGTGCACTGAGGGTCATGTCCATGCCCCAAGAGATTCACACTGATAGAAAAGCCAGCCCCAGCAGGGAGAATGAACAGATGGATGACCACCTGCTGAAGAGGAAAGTGTTGAGACAACTGGGTGCTATGGCAATTCATATCCTCTCTTTGATCTCAGCGGTATCTTTGTACTGCATATAGAAAGCAAAGAGGAGAACAATAAAGCTTTATGCTAAGCCAGTGACTTTCTCAAATTGACTTTCCTGCTCTGTAATGGGAACAGAGGATCGAACCCCAGCCTGCATTAATGAAAAAACAAACAAAAGCAGAACATCATAACTGATGAAAGTTGCATTTCCAGGCAATTATTTATTTGCTTTTGCCTCTAAAGAGCCTATCTATGCATTGCATAGGAGTCTGTTGGAAGCACCTCCAGTAAAAGTCTTTAGTCAATTTGTCTAAACTCTTATCATGAAAAACAGCAGGAATAAACAGCATTTCATCCACTTGGCCTTGTCACCATCTCCTTGCTTGCTTCCATGTCCAAGTCTGGAAAAACTCAGAGCACTTTGTCTCAGAGTTCAGGAGATTCAGGCCCTGTTAACCCATGGCTAAAACCAAATTTCAGTAGAAGGGCCCTGGGAGGGTGATCCAGCTACAGCTCTCCAAAGGCTATTTAAGTGACCACAGATTGAGCCTTTTCTTGGTTTTTTTATTACTCCATGTACATCCTGCAAGGTAAAGCGACATGGGGAGTACTGCAAAGTGCAACCAGATCTGCTGTTTGTAGCATCCCAAGGAAAGCTGATGGCTGAAGGTATCAGATCGAAGTTGGGACCTACCCCTTTCCACACTGCTGTAGACAATCTGTGCCATTCCTCTCTCTGAGACGGAAGTCACCTGGGCTGTGTGTGACCCCCAAAACTGATGGCATGGCTGAAAAGAAAAATTGGGTGGCCACTAACTTCCCCAACAGCTAAATTTGCACTGTGTCTTTCCTCCAGTACATCCTTGGCCACTTCAGTGTCCTGTGTTACCTAGGGGAAAGTATGGTTTATCCAGACACCTGAGAGGCTGCAACAGGGTTCAGCACACACACTGATGTTGCTAAGGCCAACCTTTGTGGGGATGCAGGGCTTCATAGCGTGCAGCCACACAGCTCCCCCAAAGCCATCCTGACTTCCCCAGCCCCTCCAGGCCAGGTGTTAGCCTGGCAATGCAGGCAGAAATCCAAGCTCTCTGTTAAATTCCCCTTTTGAGGTAAAGTTACAGAATGACTGCTGAGGATCAGCGATGTTTTCCAGCTCAGAAACCACATTTCCTACTCACTGTACAACAGTACCACCACTCCTGAGTGAGCACCTTAAAAAGCTGGGTTTCCTGTGCAGAGCAACAACTTTATTTCCAGCGCCTGCTGCCCACCCCCAGCACTGACTGCAGGGACTGGGGCACAGCTCGCACAGCCAAACCAGCAGCACTGGGAAAAGGGTGCTGCCTCTGACCCTTGTAATGTGTCAGGGGTGCCAAGGCAGGATGGGAATGACACTGCACTTTCCTTCTCTGGAACTCCAGGTCATCTACTCCATGACTTAGCTCCGGCGCCGCAGGTCTAAGGAGAGCACAAAGCCGGTTTGTTTTGCCATGGGCACCCTGCCAGCCCTGCCCACGGTTGCTGCAGTGCCAGCTCTCCCTGGCCCAGCAGAGCAACTCTGTGCCTCCTTCACCAGCCTCGACCACACGCCTGCACCACCGCAAGCAGCTCCAGGCCTGCTGCTGCAGAGCTCAGGGACACAGGCTGTCCCAGAGCCCCCATGGCCCACGCGGGGCTGCTGCTGGAGGGAACAGGAACACAGGCTGTCCCAGAGCCCCCATGGCCCACGAGGGGCTGCTGCTGCAGAGCTCAGGGACACAGGCTGTCCCAGAGCCCCCATGGCTCACAAGGGGCTGCTGCTGGAGGGAACAGGGACACAGGCGGTCCCAGAGCCCCCACAGCCCATGAGGGGCTGCTGCTGGAGGGAACAGGGACACAGGCTGTCCCAGAGCCCCCACGGCCCTCGAGGGGCTGCTGCTGGAGGGAACAGGGACACAGGCTGTCCCAGAGCCCCCATGGGGCTGCTGCTGGAGGGAACAGGGACACAGGCTGTCCCAGAGCCCCCACGGCCCACAAGGGGCTGCCCACCCTCGGCAGTGCCCTGCCCACGCAGGAGCTGCAGGAGGTGACTGTGTCTACAGGCATCTGCAGCAGCAAAAGGGATTCAAACGCTCACATATCACCCTACTGCGATGAGCAGAGCAATGCCACCCCCCTGCAGAGACAGGGATTTTGAGACTACTTACTATTCCCCCTTTTTGCAAAACCAGTGTTTTCATCCAATGCTAAGAATTCCGCAGGGAAAAATAATTAGGTCAAAACTTTGCAAACATTTGCATGCTGCCTGACTCCTTACCCGGAGTGTATCCGTAAATAATTGCATTCCCAAGCAATACTGGGAGCCTTCCCAACACACAGGCAGCAGGAAGCACATGTAAGGCTGCCTGCTATCACGTGTGTAGCATCTCCAATGACATGATTATTAATCATTAAGTGAATCACACTAATAATCTGACGACTACTGCACACCTGTGCCCTAGCACCATCTGGAGGCAAACTTCATCCTTCACCCAATTTAGTGGAAATGGTGCCAGTAGATCCAGGATAAGGAATTGCTCTAGCTCCTCTGGATCAAACACTCAGCAAAGATCCAGGTGTTTGCTCCTCTAAATACACGTTGTAATAGAGACAAATTATGCAAGTTTGGTCATTTGCTGCAGGATGAAAACTGTTTAGGAATATTTGTTTAAACTGAATAAGCTACCTCTAGTCAAAAGGCAGAACAGAGCTCTTCTGATAATGACAGAAAAAAAAGGTCCGGACAATATGGTTTTAAGAAACTGCAGAAGGCAATGTAGAGGAAAACAAAACCTTAAGTTGGGCATCACTTACATTTCGAGCTTTGGCCCCTTCCCACTCGCTGAGGTACTGATGGACTAAGTTAATACTTGTGTATTTTCTCCACTGACCTGGTAAAACTCCCTATGGAGAGAGAAAACCTCCACTTCCTTAGTGGCCCTCAGAACAGTTGGCTGTCATGTACAATCCACCTCATTCAATTGCTGGTTTATAATCAATAATTCTGATCAGTATTTTACAGGCCTACATCCACATAGGTGCTGTGAGGGAGCACCAGATTCAGTTTTTAGGACACTGGACAACATAGCAGAATCCAGAGAGACCACCTCCAAGATATCACAAAATGGAGCTTGTCTCCCTTTCACATCCTGGATCTCCTGATATTGAGCAGTCAGGAGAGGGAGTCCCTGAACTAAGACCAAACCCAGGCCTTTTTTCTGAACACAATTCAAAAAATAAAGTATTTTAAAAATCCAAGAAAATCCTTCTCAAAATAGCCAAGATCTTAGCAACTGTTAAGTTGCTCTATACAAGGGAAAAGGAGAGGACTAGAAGGGCTATAATTCTTTCCTTCCAACTGTATTTTGAAAAGATTTTGCTTCTGCACCACGCAGGAGTCCAGCCAACACAACATAGAGAGAATGTCCATCCAGCTGGGTTCTTACAGTGGCTCAGAAAGGATGCAGAGTCTGCAAGCTCTAAAAGGAGCTTTCTTATCATGACTGGGTCCACAGCTTTCAGTCAGCAGAAATAAGGAATGAAGGGGACATCAAGCACTGCACAGCAGCCATCTCCCAGACTAGGGGCAGCTGGCAAGCAGTCTGAGAAACTGAACTGACAATTTTATGGTGCTCTTCTTTGCAAAGTATTTGTTCAGAGACACAATGCAAATGAACAATGTGTCTTTATCACATTCAAGAGATTAATATGGTGCACATCAAAGGCCTTTGAGAAATTCCCTATTTTCATCCTATCCAGCTATATAACACTGCTTGCTTCCAAAAGCAAAACTCCACTTTAACACAAGATGCATGTTGGTTTTATTAATTACACCACAAGTAATACTTTCTGCAACATCATGTATTTCAGTTTCTGAATCTATATCCGAAGAAAGTGCTGAAGTTTGGGGAATACTTTTAGTGCATTCTGTGTAGTCACTTCTATAACTTCTCCAACTGGAATTCCTTTAATTTTGGCAATGTATTCAGCAGCAATGTAAATATTTTTGGGTTCATTTCTCACCTGAAAAACAAACAAACCAACCAAATTACAGATCCCTAGAGATCACAGGTGTTTCAGATTCAGTACTTCCTGACACAACTTCAGTCACATTGTGGCATGTGTGGCAGAAAAATGACATATATCCATTCCTCTTGGATTATATTCCCTTTGTAGACTTTCTCCTCTCTTGTATCCATGTTTAAACTACTTCACTCTTCTGTGCCAGTATCTGACCTCCACAAGGTGTGGGTTTGGATATAAACAGACAGAAGTCCCTCCCTCCCATCATTTACCTGTTTTTCAGGCCCCAGAGCAGGAGAGTCAGTTTCCAAGCACATATTTTCCAGAGGCAGCTGTTTCACAAGCTTCTGCTTCTTAAAGAAAATAAGACAGCAATTAAATGCTTTATGCACTTAAACCTGTGGGAAAAAAACATGAAGGGAGGATATCCCCGGCATTTAAAGGCAACATCAGAAGGCTTTGGTGCCACTGTCTACATTGTATCAACAATTTCTGAATGGAAGCAAGAACAGCAGGAGCGGCTTGAGAAGTCCCTTCAAATTATGGTTCTCCTGTTTTCTCAATATCCAAGGTGCCATTATCTCAACACTGAATTCACTGTTATTTATTAGATCCTGCAGTTATATTGCACAAAACACCCAATGTCTTGTTAGAGTTGCCAATGCAATTCTAATTTGCTGGGTTTTGTGCATATAATATTTGCGTCTCTTTTCCTCATCTCTGCTTTTACCGCTTTACCCCAGAGTGCTTTCCTAAGTTCCTAATCTCATCCCCATTTATATCCATCCCTCATACATACTTGAATCAAGCCTTTTCCTCTCTTACATTTCCTGAGCTTATCACAGAAACCAGTCCCGTCACAGAAACTACTCCTTCTCTACATGTCACGTCCCTACTGTAAAACAATACAGTGACAGAAGCTTCTGAAGAAGAGTTCACCAGAAACCACAATAAAATGAGAAAAACCCCTCCTTGTTTCTCAGGAATAGCTGAGCTGGTTTAGCCAGAATTCCCCCTCCGAAGCCCAGCTGAGCCAAAAGCCCCAGGCAGAAATTCAGCCAAACTAAAAATGCAATGCACGGAGAAGGAGCAGACCCCAGCGAGAAGCAGGACAAAGTGTTACCTGTTCACTCCTGATAATGGAAGGAGGAATGGAGAAGTAGTACCCAGCTTTCACCCCTTCCATGGCTACAGACGGCTTCCCATCAAAGGCATGGAGCAACACCTTGGTAGCACCTTGGAGAAACGAAGCAAACCGAATGAGTGGCAAGGAACAGTGGGGCTGTGGCAGCTTCCAACGGGACCTTGGTCCCACACAGATTGAGCACAGAATCTCTGCACTATTGCTCCCAAATTGAACATACACAAACTGATGTGAGGACGTGGCACAACTGGAGAAATCCCGTTGGCAAAAGCCATGGCAGAGGAAATGCATTAAAAGCATACCTTGTTCCTTCAAGAGATTAATGGTTGGTCTTCCAGCTGAGCGGGAATGAACATTTCTGCACAGCAAGAAGAGGCCCAGCATTAGGAAATTTAGCCAAATACTTTTTTTTGCAAACACAAACAAACTAACAGTATCTTGGGATGAAAATAATGAATCTGTGTTACACCGTTTATCAAGAGAAAACCCCAGAGACATATATATGAGTCATTTCAGCTACAGTAAAAATACAGGAACAACATAGCAAGAACAGGGCACATACAATGACTGTACAGAAGTGCAAACATAAGGAAAATTCTATACTTAAATCTCAAACTGGAGACTGACAGGACACTAATGCCAGTTCAATCCACCTAAGAAAAGTTCTGTGGGCACTTAGTAACCATAAATCCTGGGAAGTATTTCCACATGTTACTGAGATCTGGCAAATTCTCCTTCTAGTATAAACAAAACCTACAAAGGCAAATCCAGTCTTCTTGCCAACTCAATCTGCTTGATCAAAACCTGTCTTTGTCCTTCCTTCTGTTCATCGGTGCTGGCAAATCTGGGAGTGAAATCTAGTCCAACCTACAGTGCAAGAAGAGAAGGGAAAGAGTTTTACAGACCTAACACTTAAGAAAACCATAATTAGAGATATAAAGGCATAAATTCCTTCAAAACTGCAAAGCATTTCAAAATATATATACTAGAGTCTGCAATTAAAATGAGCTCAGCTGTAGCTTAACTCAAAAAAAGAATCCATTCTCAACCACAAGCTTTTCAACTGTGAAAGCATTTGTGAGCAGACAGCTACTAACAAGGGTATTTAACATTTTAATCTGTAACTGGTTTTCTGGGGGCTTATAGTCTATTGAATATTATGTCAGATTAAGTCTCAAATATGGGGCTCCAACATAAGTAAAATTTCTGACCTGAACCCATAGCTTTAGTCCAATCTCTAGCAATAATTACCCATTAATTCTATACTTTTTTGATCTAAACATGTTCAGGCAAAATTTAAAGCTTGCCAAAGCAGTCCCATTCACAGTTACACGAGGAGAACTCCTTCATATACAGTACAACATGGCAAATTCAGCTACAAAGCTCTGCCAAAACCTGCTTTTTCTGCAGCCAGTGCAGAACCAGACATAAAGCCCTGTGGTACCAACACACAAATAGAGGCAGACTCCATCTTAAAGCCTCAAGTCATTTATTAACAAACGTAAGACAGGACACAACAGATGGATACAGACAGAAGATGAAGGATTAAAAAAGAGAACTGTACAAGTCAGTGTGGTGTACTGCAATCATAGCTTAGCCTAACTTTGTCAGAGAAGAAGGCAGGAAGGATCTGCCTTTGGGTATAACACAAGATAGCATAAGTATGTAATCTTCCCACAACTCCACCAGCATAAATTCCATCTATTTTCTAATAATGATAATGAAGGAAAAGAGGGAATCGGGCAAATCTATAAGGGAAAGCACATTAAGAGAACTACCAACCAGACTCAGTGCTTGTTCAGGCTAATAGCAATTCTTATCACATACAGAAAAACAAGCACTGACTCCGTTTTTGTAATTCCAGTGACAGCTGCTGCTAGAGAGATTTAAAGTTACGGAGTTCTACTCACTTCTCCAATCCCCACCAATTTGTCTTTGTAAAGTTCTATAAGAGGCAGCGCAGCATCCAGATCCTGCAAGAATAAAAGATGCAACTCTTACTGCCCCTACAAGAGGAAAGGGTTATGAACCCAGTATTATGATTAAATTGGACTTTCCTTCACTGTTCTGAAACCCTGTGCTTTAGAACTTGCCATTACTGTGAGCTGTGCAGTCAAACTCTAGAAACTTGAAGGAGGTACCTTCTTTATTTAATAACCCTTTCATTATATAGACATATATATATAAAATCACATATATATGTATATATATCCCTTATTCTAAATACTCCTACTTATAAGCTAACTTTTCACAGTAGCAGCAGAAAACAAGGTCCATAAATAGCTTGGTAACATTAAATAGCTGCAGACAGCCCCTTGAGATTTTCAGGATAAGGCCACAAACAGTTGCCTTCCAGTTCCCATGTTAACAAAGGAACATCTGCACTTGCTGTTTGCTGTAAGCAAAGCACGCTTGGGACTTTAAAAACCATTTCACTGCAGTAATACAGCCAGATGACTCCAGTAAACAATTCTGCTTTTAGGACTAACATGGACAAATGGATGTGCTGAGAGAGCCTGGAATTTGGTCCGCTGGGTCTCCTGCATTACAGAGCCCAGAAAAGGCACTGGGCAGACCTGAAGGTAAATCAGGCAGACCAGAGCATCCTGTCGTCTGTACAGAAGAATCCCAGCAGCATTTTAGAGGCCGTGCTTTACCTTTAAAGTAACACTGCGCTGCTCCTCTGGAGAAACCTCTTGAACGGGGTGAACTCCCAGACATGGCAAGACAAACCCTGGAAATCTGGGCACGAAATAGTTGGTGAGAGTGTGAAAGATCACAAAGAACCCAAGTTTAACGCCAAGAGCCCACAGAGAGCCCACAAGAAGGGCCGGCCTGACTGAGGAGGGCAGCGCAACCCCCGTCAGTCCCCAAGGCGCCGCCAAGGGCCCGGGACACGGGTGGGCGCCGAGATCCCCGCCGGCCTCGCACCTCTCCGACAGCTCCACGACGCTCCGGAACTCGCCCGCCTGCTCCGACACCACCACCAGCG
>WEIT01015927.1:62743-75929 GCA_013389985.1 Dryoscopus gambensis | reverse complement strand
GCCCTTCCCGCGGGAGGGATGGCTGGATTCTTGGATGGAGTCATGGATGGATGGATGGATGGATTCTCAGCCTGTGCCGTGTCTTGCAGAACTTCGAGACAGCAGTGCGGGAGAACGTTACCATCAACGGGCAGCCCTGGGAGGAGGCCGCGGATGACTCCCGGCTGCAGAGCGGTAGGCGGCGGTTTCCATTCGCTTCCTGCTGGGTGGGTTTGTTTTGGTTTGGTTTGGTTTTGCCCAGAGGTAAAAAGGGGCCGATTGAAAGGGCGGTTCTGACTTGATGTAAGTAAGTAAAAACCCACTGTTGGGATAACAGAGCATTGGAAAAGGCTCCCCAGAGAGCTTGTCTCCAGCGCTGGAGGCTTGAAAAAACCACCTGGACAAAAGTGTTCTGAGCAAGCAGTTTTGAAATGGGCGTTGACCCTGCTGTGAGCAGGAGGCTCTGGAGGGCCCTTCCAGCCTGAGTGTTGGGGACAGTGACCAGGATCTCTTCTATTAAAAGACCCTAGGAGACTGTCTGTTGCTGTTATTTAATATACAAATTAAGGGTTGAAAATTATTGCTACATAAATATGTGCAACAGAAACAATATATTTATAATTACTGTCTTTTGAATAATAGTAGTGGAGATTCTTGGTAGTCTGGTCTCCAAAGAAAATTTCAGTGCAGTTAATTCACTCACGTGTGTTGGCATTAGGTGCTCTTTGCCTGCAGCTTGATGCTTTTTACAGTTACACAAAGCTGAAAATGCAGATACATTGAGCTAATTATGGAGCTGGTGAACTGAAAACATTGAACTGTTTTTTGGTCAGGAAGCTCTGAGCAAACGTGGGCTCTTAGCAGTACATCTAGTTGAAGATGTCCCTGCTAATTGTAGGAGGCTTGGACTAGATCACCTTTAAAGACCCCTTCCAACCCAGACTATTCTCTGAGTCTGTGAAGTTTCTGCAGCTGTAGTTCTAGAATGATAAAACTCCAGGTACTTTGACTACAATGTCAAAAACGCACTGATCTCGCGATGCAAAATGCAAAACTGAGACAGTGTCATCTGCCCACAGCTGGCATAAAGCAGGTGTAAGGACTATATTGTGCTTTTTAATTTGATATAGATTTACTCATGCCTATCTCTGATCCAGTTTGAGTCATGAAGAGATCTGGCATTTTGTACCTTCCGTGTTTATGTTGACAGGTGGCTTAAGTCTTTCCTGTCTATGCTTAAATGATGTCATGGTGATCTTAAAACAAACAACCAAAACAAACCCACAAACTCTTAAAACCTTGCCTGTGCCTTTCTGAGTTTTGCAATCACTTGATTCCGCATGGAGTGACCCAGAGAGGGTGCTCAAAATCCATTCTTTACCACTGGATTGAAAACATTGCATGGCTTGCAAGTTGCACTCAACACATTAGTGGGAGCAGTGAATTTGAATGTTAAACTGCTTGTTTGTGCTCTGTGTGGTATAAGATCAGTTAGGCTTCAAATTACTGAGTCTGTTTAATGCATGTAAATCACACAGATAAGCCATTTTTCGTGCATCTCTTTGGTTCAGTTGAAAAATACGTTACCTCAAAAGACAGCCATTGCTTTGCAAGACTTTCTTCACAGATTCAGAGTTCATAGGAAATACATTTTATTTTTTCCCCTGGATGGTTCTCTGCCTCCCTCCCCCTCCCCAGATCATTTATTTCTAAATAACTGGCCAATATTAAGTTACGCTCCAGTTTCTATACAGCCTTAGCAAGGAGATTCAAGACATACATTTATCTTTATGTTGATAATTGGACATGATTTTTTTATTTGAGATATAAACTGTCTTTTTCCTGGTATGTTTGTCTCAAAAAAAAAAAGAGAATTCCACAGTAACTTTGTGTGTTTGTCACTCTCAGATTCCAACATTAAAATTCTGGAGGATCAGTTTGATGAATTAATAGTAGAGACAGCAACTAGGCGTAAACAGTGGCCTAAAAAGATCCTGGTGCATGCTATTCAAACCATGAAAGCAGAGCAAGAGATGTTGGTAAGTAACCTAAGACCTTCAGAAAACCTTTGCATATAGCTGCTGCTGACCATGTATAACTTGAAGAAATTAATCATCCAGTGCTGACCTTTAAGCTCCTTCCCATGGTTGCTTTTGATTCTTTGTCATAAAATGAAATTGCTTTTTTCAATAACTGGTTCTGCAGTAAACTGAGGGTTGCCACAAAGCATTGTGTCTGAAATTCTGTCTGAGTTGGGTCTGTGGCTCAAAGAAACTTGAGCAGATTGCTTCAACCTGGTAACTCAGGATTTACAAACCAGTAGGCACCTATTTATCTTGTCACATCCAAGTTCCTGAAGTCCTTGCCCGAGGGCTGGTTGAGGTACTAAATGTTACACTACATACAGATAGATAGTGTCATGTGTAGTGTGTAACTGTTAAAAAAAAAATCAGTGGCTTCCTATGCACTTTTTTGGAACTAGTAACCACCTCAAGTAATGACTTTCTGTAAAGCATGAAAAAAAAAAGGCCCTGTGGATTAATGAATCAGTGCAGTAAATTCTGTGGGATTTTTGACAGTCAGTGTAAAGTAATTGCTGGCATTAAACAACCCAGTCATGTCCTTGGTTGCCACATTTCTGCCCTGGAGTTATGTTAGGCCTCCCTCTTGCTTACCTCCTGATTAATTGGGATTCCTTTGGCAAAGAACAAGAGGCTGAGACAGAGTCAAACACTGGCATAAGATGCCCAATGAAACTGCAGTCTTCATTCTTGGAGAGATTCCTGGAGATATTCAAAAGTTCCGTGGATGAGGCTCTGAGCAACCTGCCCTAGCTGGCCTAAATTTCAGGAGGGTGTTCAGAGGTCCTTTCTAACTTCAGCTGTTCTATACTAAAGAAGACAGGGATTTTTTTTGACAGTCATGTAAGAGCCTGCATTGCATTTCTGAGGACAAAAATTGACAGATGTTAACTCTAGGTTAGCCAGGCAGAGATGATTTACAGTAAGGAAAAGTGCATGGGTACACATTTGTCTTACACCTGAGGTATTTTGTAACATGTATTGCCTTTTTGCCTCTCTGTTTTGTCAATGTATCAAGTACATAAACAAACAAAATCAACTAAAATAAAATATGCTATTGCATAACATCAAGATTTAACAAGACCTTTTAATCTTTCTGCTGCTTGAGTCCCACAGTGGATTAGTTACTTAGAATGCCTCTCACGCTACCTTTTTTCTCTTGCCGATCTCTTCAAAGTTTACACCACCACAACTAGGTGATTATTTTAATTAAAATTGTCTGCAAAAGTTTAGTTTATCCCTTTAAGAATACGTAGAAATATAGATGAGAAATACAGAAAGCTTGGTTTATCTCTGTAAATGGTCCTTTTTTTTTTTTTTGGTTTCTCAGCTACTTCTGCAAAGGTACCAGTGGTTTCTCTGGCTTTT
The DNA here is from genome assembly GCA_013389985.1 of Dryoscopus gambensis. NCBI lineage: Eukaryota > Metazoa > Chordata > Aves > Passeriformes > Malaconotidae > Dryoscopus > Dryoscopus gambensis. The sequence goes on along the minus strand of WEIT01015927.1, from coordinate 72,501 downwards.
GGTTGAGGATTTTTTGTGTTCTTTCATGACCATAGCTAATCCTGTGATGCTTTCTGAGGCATAAAGAGCAGCCATGAAGATGTGATTTATCTGGAGAGCACCACTCATTTATTGTGGTGATCTCCCTGTAATTGCCAAAGCAAGAGATCATCCCGGGGGTTTTCAGTCAGTATGTTCTGTAGAGTTTGGGGCTAATGCAAGCAATGTTTGTCCTGCTTGGAGCTGTTACTGCAAGCTTGCTAAGAGGCTGTGTGAAAAAATTTCTCTGGCAAAACTACAGCGAGGAATAATTAGCTTTGCCCTTCTTGCTTTTGCTTGAAGAAGGTTGGGAGACAGCTCCTGAAGTGGAGAACACTAACTTGCAGATGATGTAACTTGTGTTCCCATGGCCTTGCTTTGTTTCCTTCTTCCCTGTTAGTTGCTTCTAATTCCATTTAATATGGCTAAGTATGGGTTGTATTCATTTATTATTAGTTTACTTCATGTCTCAGTTAACTGATGTCAGGGCACAAAACTCGCAGTTTGTGAAGCCATGTTCTTACTTCTGCATAAGTAATTGCAGGGCTAGAGTGTAGTTGTTTAAGTACTTTTCTTCTTCTTGGCTTTTTGTCTTAAACTCCCTTTGCTGGAGTTGGTGGCTCTGTGAAAGCGTGGTGGTTCTGTGAATGGCTCCTGAGAAGCTAGAGCAGCTCTTTTTTCCTCAGTCATGCAGCAGGTGGCAATGCTTCTTCCAAAATGCCTGGATTTCAGTTCTCATGCTTTAATAATTAAAATTCTGCAAACTAAAGCAGATTCTGACGATGTGTTTACAGTGAATGTAACTGTGTTAGCCAGAATACTATTCTCAGTAACTAAGTATCTATAAACTGTACCTCTAATATATGCTTGATCTGAATAATTCTACCACCATCTCCATTGTTCTGACTGCTGTATGTATATCAGATATCTATTAAACTGAGAGAGTATTTCACAATTTTTCTTCTTTNAACTGAGAGAGTATTTCACAATTTTTCTTTTTTTTTTCTTTTTTTTTTCTTTTTTTTTTGAATATGCAGAAGCTCTACCAGCCTGTGGTAAAACCAGCAGATTTAAGATCTCAGCCTTCTCAAGGTAAAGATTTTGTGGGGAGGGCAGCTGTACTGAGGAAACACTGCCTCGCTTACTGGCTAGCTGAAAATGTTTCAGAAGTTTTCTTTCTTTAGGCTTGTTTAAAATTACTGGCTGTTTAAATAATTAACTAAAATCTAGAAGTTTGTCATAAGTGAATGTATTGCTGCCTGAGTTTTGCTGTGTCCATTTCTCTTGTTCGGAGTGCTGCCTGCAGTTAGGCACTGTACTTCAAGGCAAGAGCTGGCCACTCTGTGTGCATGGGGAGAAATTGCACACAGCTTCCCCCAGGAGGCTTCCTGACTTCTTTGCTTCACCACTGCTGGAGGCCAGATGGGGAATTGGATGGATCACTGACATTGTACTTTGTCTGTTCTTGTGTTCCTTTTACGTGAGTACTAGAAATGCTTCAGCCTCTCTTCGTAACCAGTCAGTTCCTTCAGGGAGTTGAAAGCTATTGAGTAGGACTCAGTGATGGCAGTGTTAACTCTCCTAACCTGCAAAGTAGGACACAGATTTTGTCCTGCCCATGCCACTTGTAAAGGCTGATGAAGGAACAGAGCTGCAAACAATGTTGTAAGTTTGCTGCGTGCTTTGGAAAGATGCCTTGTGCAGACTCCTTGGAACAAGGTGGTGGATTTTGCTGTGAGTGATTGGGATGTGCTCTCTTGAGGCTGGCCTTAAGAAGTGGGAAGTTTTGTGTTGCCTGTTGTTAAGTATTGAAAAATGACAGAATTTAGCAGTGCAGTTCTAATTTGAAAAATGAAAACCCTCCCTATGAATTACTGCACATGATGTAAAGCTGGCGGAACGAGCAGTGGTGCTCAGAGTTTGAGGAGCTGAGCTGAATCTTCCAGTTCTCACCCTGCTGATCTGACTTCATTCTAAGCATCATTTCCTCTTTGTAAATGGGAGACATTGCTTCCAGCAGTGCCAGCCTGTGCAGCAAAGCAGCCAGTGGGAGCAGTACAGAGTGTCACTTCATATCTGGGTTCCTTTTGGTTTCTAGTGTCCAAATCCAGGCTTTTCTGATGTCAGTCAGCTGCTTGCAAGTTAGTAGCAGCTTGCACTATAGTGTTGTGGTTTTGGGTTTGGTAACAGCAAAGTTGTAGCAAAGATTTTGTGCAGAATTTTAGTATTATGTAGTCTTTGGGAAGTTTATGTATCCCAGTTTAGCAAGTACAGTGGCCAGAAACCAAAAATGTTTAGATTACTCAATACCTTTCATTTCCTTGTTTCATTTCCCTATGTTTTGGAAAGCCTTGAACACTAAGGAATATAATGCCATCTATGTCAAGCTGAACTCCTGCAGGCAAATTTCATTTAACTGTGTGTCAGTCTTTCTGTATAATAATCCAGATAATTATTTCTACTTTTACTTAACTTCTTCCTTGCCATTTCCTAAGGTCACCAGTCTTCTCATCCCAATACTCTATTGTAAGAATGCTTCATTATGGACATATCCTTCTTTTAGAGAATGTCCATCCATAGGGCTCTGTGATGTGTTTAAAGAGGCTGCTGCTGGACTGTTTATTCTTCAGACTGAATGATGGTGCCTTTTAGTGCCCATGTTCATATAGGGATCATGTGTTCCTTAACCAGGTCTGACCAGCACATGGGACACATGGGCAGTTTAACAAGCACCATCTCTTGGTGGTTACCACGTTTCAGCAGGGAATCACTGTAAGCCTGGCCTAGAATGCAGTGACAGACTTCAGTTACCTTCAGCAGCACTAATAAGGTTGGCTTAAATGCTTTGTTTAACCCTGACAGGGTTTAGGGATATGTGCACCCCCTGACACTGGTGGTGTCACCTACTGCACGCACTGGTGAAACCCTACAGAAAACTCATAGTAGTGGAGGTGAGGCTCCTTACTTCCCAGAAGCATGCTAGTCTGCTCATATTAAGTTTTGTGGATGGAGAACACGCAAAACAGTTTCATAATAGCCTAGAGTTTAACTCTTGAATACTGTTTAAGATTTAAGTTTAAAGTTTAACTCTTAGATCTTGAATTAAAATATTGATGATCTTGCCATATTGCCCTACAGTCAAATATATGCTGTATGCCCCCTGGTGTTCTGCACCTGCTGCCTGCTTCAGTGTTCCTGAAAGCTGGGGGGTTTTTTTATCCTTATTAGCACAGCAGAATTAATGCAGTTCATGTTACTTATGCTTGGTTCTTTTTGGTGTTAATGCTTGGTAAGTTAAGCCAGAAGAAAAAAAAGTAGCCTTTATTGTAAAAGCCAACTTGTTGGAGACTTAGGATGATTTATATTAACCCTCCTTAAAATGGTTTTTCCTCATCTCGTGTTCTCCACAGTGGTGTTTATTCTCTGTGTTCTCTGTGGTTTTTATCAAATGTAATACGAGCTTAAAAGTCTTGAGAACAAATATTCTTGTGTAATTATTTCTTTACAACTGTTCTTTTATTTCAAATACTGGCTTTGTGTTTTCTAGGTAAGAACTTTGGGGCTTTCTGTAGTTGAGACTGCTACCCTCTACTGCAATTTGAGTGATAAAGAATAATACTAGTAAGATAAACTATGCCATCTGTCATCCTCAGTGTTACAGTGAAAGGGATGTGCTGCAGGTTTAAGTTTCATACAGGGACTTTACTGGTTTTCTGTCTGATTTCTGATAGTCAGTAATGGGGGAGTTATGTTTCAGAAGTTGATCTGGGCTCTGTGTTTGTCTGTAGATGCTTACATCGCAGATCTGAAGCAGGCGACAGAAGTGGCATCCAAACAGATCAGCGAAGCAATACAGGTGAGACCTCTGTGCTCCAAGAGAATATGTTTTTATCTTCTTGATCTGGTAATATGTCACAAAACAAGAGTTCTTACTCATCGTCCTTATGGTTTGGTAGAACAGGAAGCCTGTGTGTATACTTTTGAAGCAGGTAAAGCATTGTGTTTGTGAAGCATTCCCCCTCACGTGGTAGTAAGGAAGATTACCCTGTGGCTGTAGGAAATACTTTCACTGAGATTTTGGAACTGCAGCATCTGAAAAATAGAACATCTTTTGAAGACCTGTATGACTTCATCTGGAGCATGACATTTATTACTTTATTACCTGCTTAGGCTTCAGCTGTGGTGTTCCTGTGATACTTCCTCAGCTTAGAGATGTCATGAGGGAGTACTTCAACTTGGCATACTCTTTGCATGGCTTCTGAGTGCAGACACCTCACTATTGGGGTGGTAGTTCTGCGTTCCCAACCCTCACCTGCCATCCTGAGCATCATCTCTGCAGACACTGAAGCTTTTGTGCCTGTCAGAATCTAATTAGTATATCACATGCCTTGTAACCATTGCTTTTCCCATATAATTTGAGATACTTGGGTTTGTTTTTGCAGTCTATTCCAGCACTCATAGAAAAAGCAGAAGGTTTTTCCCTAGCATTAACTTGGCAACCGACCTTGGAACTCTGCAAGCTGCGGCAAGAAGTCTTTTCTGGTTGCAAGGCGAAGGAGGAAAACAATGTCCAGAATTTAGTACCACCAGGAGAAGTCACACCAACAGAAACTGTTTCCCGTAAAAATCCTTATGTTTTGCTGAAAAGAAGAAAAGTTGCAGATTCCCCCGAGAGAAGGCGCTACCCACTGCGGCGGAGGAAGATCACTCTCAGCGCATGAATCTCTCATTTTGTGTCTTCACATTGGAATCTCAGTTGTACTTTAGTTCTGTGTGTTCCATCTTTTTTCTTAGAACTCACCTCCCCTCAGTGCTACACATGGGAGCTTCCTTAAATATTCTTTGATCCTTTTAAATATTTCTACTCTTACTGTTGTGCTGATGGTATATGAAAGCCTACACATACCAGTAGCATCCAATATCCAGCAAGTGTATTTGCCATTTAACTCATTTTTTGCTCTTATATTGCAGTTTTTAGCTTGAGTCCTTGTGCTTCTCAGAGTTCGGATGCATGCTTTATGTATGTGGGCAGTCTTTTAGGAAACCATTAACTGCTCATTTACATTCAGCATGTCTCTAAAGAGGTTGGAGAATGTCTAGTTCTCCTAATGCACCTTCATTAATTACTGAGGCAGGTGGTTTTTATTTTAATGAATTAATTGACCCTGCAGCATATTGAAATCACCAGATTTGATGCAACGGTGGAGGTTTAATAAAGTCTGTGTGCAGATGTGACATTGGTCCCTGCTATTCTACCTTTCCTGAATGTAGGTCATCTAGGCTTATTTATAGTCATGTTTGTTGAAACGTGGATTTTTAGTAATTGTATGTATTTACTTGCAGTGTGCTCTTCTGAACAGGAATTCAACCATCAGCATCCTAGGGTCCGATATTTCATTTCATGTAATCCAATTATGCAGCCTGGGGTTTTCCTGGACAATATTTCTACACATGACAGGATCTTGACTTGGGTTGTGTTTGCATTTGTGTTGTTTGACTATACAGGCTACCAGTAAATGATATTCACTTGAGCTAGCTTACTTTTGTTTTTTTTACTCATTACTACCTAAAGGATTGCACAATAGTACTAAACTGAGCATTGTGCCTTAACCATTTATAACTTTTTGTAGTTTATGGTTGCATGTGCCTGCAGTAAATACTCATGTCTAGTATGTAATGTATTTCTTACACAGTAAATGGAGGGAGATTTTAGAAGCTTTATTAATGACATGTTTGGTGCTAAGAAGACAGGTCCAACCTAATGTCTAAGAGACTGAAAATTTTCAAGAAAACAGATTTTAGCATCATTTATTTTGTAAAAGTGAGCATCTGTACTGAGACTTTGTATATGTAATCATATGTAAATATTTTTCCTGTCTTTGTATATACAAATGTGTGTTTTTATATGAAGTAAATTAAATTGATTAAGGAAGATCAAAGCTTCAGATAATCCTGTCAGTTCTAATCCTGGAATAGATGGTGGCTGAGCAGCGAGCATACTTCAGAAGACATCTGTGTTAAATTCTGGCTTGAGTAACTGAAGTAGTTCCATTTACTGCCTTTGAACTCACAACTGTTATTAATCTCGGGGCTACAAAGCTTCTCATGTAAGAGAGGACAGGATGTGAGAGGGACTGGAGCTGCAGAGCTGTGGAACGTGTGGCTGAGACGGCTTCTCACACAGCCACTTGCTATTTTGAGTGCCCGCGCTTGGTGCACGTTGAAAATCCCCGCTACGGCTTTCTTCACAGAGATCCTGGCTGTTGCTAGGCTAAGGTGAGCCCTGCAAGACTTTGCATGGCAACTATTATGGTGTTTGGCCATTTCCTCTGTTAATAGGAAGATTCTCTGCTCTTCTCTGCAAATGATAGGTAAGTACAGAAGACAGCTAGGAATAGGTGGATCTCTTTGAAGAAGTCCCGTCAAAAATGGCTGGGGTAGGACAAATACCATAAGAAATAAGAAGGGCATGCACTGTGATTAAGACTTAATAAATAAATTAATACATTCACATTACAGTGCATGTTTCTATGTAGAGACTGAGGGATAGTTGGCCTGCGCAGGATTTCAAGTGAGTGCGAATGGATGGCCCTGAGTTAGAGCAGTCGGTCTTTTGTTTCATGGCCCTTCTTTCAACTGCAGCTGGGGGAAAAAGAAAAATGCATCTGGAAATGCTGGCCAAATAGATTGTGTAAAGAAAAAGATAAAGCAATCAGGATTCCAAGTGCAGCATATAAACTAGGAATTTAAAAGTCTCTGATGGCTACTTTTGGCCAAGCAGCACTGGAAGGTGTCAGAGAACCTCCCTTTAAATGCAAGTTCTGTGATGAGCTAAACTCAGCACTGGAATGTTCAGCAGTTTTTCAAACGGTTATTAAAAAATTCTACAGCCACTGGTACCTGCAACTAGCTGTTCTTCCCATTGGCAGAAATACATAAAACACTTCATTTCCCCCCATTCCAGTAGCCTTTTGTCCTTCAGTTAACTTTTCATAGGAATTGGCAGTGTTGTGCAAGACATGTCTAATCAGGCTTCTACTGAAATGTCACAACAGCCAAACTTCTTATTTTTAACTTGGGGCGAATTGGTATTGCATCAAGAAATGTCTGGTAGTTTTTCTTTATATAGCCTTTGAATTTTGTAAGACAGCTCAATGGTGATGGATGCTCAAATTGTGAGTTTGAGTTTCTTGGCTTTCGGGGGTGAGACAGAACATCTCACTGTTTGTTAGTGTGTGCTGTGCTTATTGCTCATGAGGCTGGGCCAGCCCCAGCCAAGAAAAACTTGCAAATTGGAGCAGCATCCACACATGCTTTTGCTGTGTGTACTTTCTGAACAAAGGGGATTACAAACTGTAAAGGGGAAGCTCCTCTTCCGGAAGTCTTCACATGGACCCTGACATCTGTTTGGAAGCCTGGGTGCTCAGAGACCCAGTTCTGACACGTGCCATTCTCCAGAAGAGCTGTGCTGTGCTAAGCTGTGATCAGAGACTCCAGTTTGCATGTGTGTAGGCTGCTTCAGTGCAGACAAGAGTCACTGATAAACTGCCATTATAAAATGTAAGCTCAGCTGACTAGGCTGCTGTCTGTGCTGGTTTTCTCTCCTGCACAGAAACGCTCTGCCTTCACTGCTGCACTACCTGGAATTACTGTGTAGGCATTTCTACAGATGTACCAGAGATAGCTTTAATACTTAGTAGAAACTTGTTCCCACAAGCAAATTTTGACTTGTCATTTCCTTTGTCATTTGTTCTGAACAAGAACAGACTATTCAGGTTCATGGGGACTGTCCCCTGGCTTGTCCCATGCTCGTGTTATCCTGGAAACTTTTCTGCAGCTTCTGGGAATTATGCAGTGAAGTAGGTATTTATTCAGGACTGATAAATTCTTGGTGAGTGGCTCATGATTTGATGCTGTCAGGTAGCTTGTGCAGGTGCCATTTGCAGCAGCATTGCTCCTGGAGCATGGAGTTCAAAGTCCCTCTGTGGCAGGGGACTTTCTTTCCCACAGATCACTCTGGAGGGCTGTTGAGGTCTTTTGTCCACATGGTTCATAGGGTTTAGTGCAAGGGAACATACCTGTTCACTGAGCTTGTGAAAATACTGGCTTCTAGTCCTGTTTATTTCAACTGGGCTTCAGCTACAAAAGCAACAAGAGCCCCAGTGCTCTCTTTCTAAGCACCTGTCCCAACTAAGTCCCTGCTCGTGCCCACACGACTACTGCTTTCCTTTAACTGCGTGAGGTGTAGTCAGTGCAAGATTAGGCTGTTTCAAAGGAGCAGCTGAGAGCAATTCACCCTCTAATAACTCTCTGCCTGGTGGCCAGGGCTGCTTTCCTGGAGATGCTGGTTTGGATCCCCCCCAGCTGGAGAATGGCACTGAACCCACACCTTCTGCTGCCTCCGTGAGCAGCCCTTGGTGAACGTTGTGCTCTAGGCACATTAGATGATGAAGGGAGAAGGAAGCAAGACTGCTCTTAAAGAAACCAGGAAACGCCCTGGAAGATGCTTGGCAGACCCAGCACAGTCTGGAGATGCGGGTTAGGTCAGGGTATATTGGCAAGGGTGTGCATCCCAGTTGTCGTCCTCATGGCTGTTAGGGTGGGAAGACTCACAGGGACTCGATCCTCCAGGGTTGGAGAAGCTCTCTGAAAAGTGCAAAAGCAAATAAATGCGTGGATAGCATGGAAGGTGGAGACACAAGCTGCTTCCAGGTGGAACAGCTGGGAAGAAGCACTTCAAACCAAGGAAGTCATGCTCAAGTCTTCTAGTCATGGTCCCAGAGCCAACCAGGAAACCTGTGGCAGAGCACAGACTTCAGTTTGACTCTTGGACTCCCTGGGAGCATGGTTCTTCTCACCTTTGGCATGATCTGTTAACTAGATCTTCCTGGAAAGATAGTCAATATTTACTCAGTTTGCCAACTCTTTAACTTCATCTTAACTGGATGACTCAAGCTGCTGAGGAAACCAGAAAAATCAGGAAGTATCTGATTTATTGAGATACCTGGGGCTTTATGACTGACTGCCCTGCAGTTTGGGGGCACATACCCTCCTCGCATGGTCATGTATTCATCTCTGTGATACAAATCCTTCTGCAGCAGAGCAAGGATGTTGAAGTAGCTGTTGTGCAAAGACCCCCTTTCAGAGCATAAGGCCAAGGTAACTGTGCAGTTAAAATGCAAGGAAGGTGTTCCAAGGGGTAAAAGAAACAGTGTTCAGTCTGTTAAAATACTCTCGACAGAATAGTGGAACAGAAAGATTTTTGTCTGCAGCAACTGTGTTTCCAGCAGTCCTTGTCTGGCTTTGGCTTTACAAGAAGTCTGTCGCATTTCCTGATTATTTAAAGGAACAGGGTGAGTAGCGAAAGTGAAAATCGCTGTATCCCAGCACGGATGCCGTGTCCTCACACCCATGACCCCGGGCTGAGCTGCCTGTCCCCTATGAGGAGCTGCCGCGGCTTCAGAGAGCCGATGTCGCAGGAGCGCGGCGGGCAGGAGCGGCCGGAGGTGAGCGGCAGGAGACACGCGGGGGCACGGCTATCTCCCGCGGGCAGCCGGGGGAGGAGAGAAACCTCGGGGAGTTTACTTCTGCAGGCGAAAGAGCGAGTCGGGCCTCCCGGAGGGGCGTCGAGCCCAGGCGGCCCCCGGGGCTGGGGCTCTCCGGGGGGATTTTCAGGCAGCTCCTGCCCGGCAGCGCCGTGACCCGGGCTTTCCCCCGGCTGCCGGCGGCTGACTAGAGCC
>WEIT01015927.1:22520-44505 GCA_013389985.1 Dryoscopus gambensis | reverse complement strand
CCTGCAGTGCTGCGTCCAGCTCTGGGGTCCCCAGCATAGGGAGGACACGGACCTGTTGGGGCGAGTCCAGAGGAGGCCACCAAGCTGATTAGAGGGATGGAGCACCTCTCCTATGAGGAAAGGCTGAGAGAAATGGGATTGTTCAGCCTGGGAAAAAAGGGGCTTCGGTGTAACCTACTTGTGGCTTTCTGGTACCTGAAGGGAAACTGCAAGAAAGATGGAGATAGACTTTTTACAAGAGCATGTAGTGACAGGACACGGGGGAATGGCTTCAAACTAAAAGAAAGTAGGCTTAGATTAGATATCAGGAGGAAGTTCTTTACTTTGAGGGGGGTGAGGCACTGGAACAGGTTGCCCAGAGAAGTTGTGGATCCCCCATCCCAGGAAGCGCTGAAGGCCAGGTTGGATGGGGCTCTGAGGAACCTGGTCCAGTGAAAGGTGTCCCTGCCCATGACAGGGGATTGGAAGGAGATGATCTTTAAGGTCCCTTCCAGCCCAAGCCATTCCATGATTCTATGATCCAAGTGCCTCTTCCTGGTGAAGCACTGAGGGAAAGCTTGGCCCAAGCCCTGGCCCACCCCAGCTTACAGGCAGAGGGTCTCCCTGCCAACAAGGGAGGTTGGCACGTCCCTCAGCTGCTGTAAGGAAACCTGCTGTGCAATTTGGGCTAAAGTAACCAAGTTTTTATTATTGGATAAAAATAGAAAATGTATAAACCACCTTCCAACCCAGCCAATTCAGTCTGACTTTTGGGAACGTGTTGAGTTTTAATGATCTGCTTCTGATGATTCTGCCCAGCTTGCCACAAGCAGCCAAAACCAGCGCTGTTACAAGAGAATAATCCTCATTCCAATAGAAATTCCAGCAGGCTTGGTGTGGGTAGACTGAGTATCTGCTTAATGTTGGCTTACCATTAGAGGGCCAAACTCCGCACAGCGTACTGCATGCAATGCTGTTTCAAATTAGCTAAAATACTAGAATCACATCCAGATGATGCAAAACAGGCTTATATTTTGGTGCCAGAAATATGTAAAGGTCCTGCACAAGCCATGCATAATAACTGCATCTTTTTGGCGCCAGCACTTGTACTTGTCCTTTGCTGACAGTGCTGTGCTGAGTTCATCTAAGAAGCAAACCGTGTAATGTTTTGAAGAATTGTGCTTGTTGTTTGGAGAATGGAAGAGGAAACGGAAAGGCTACTCACACTTGGATATTAAGCATTAATGTGCTGTCTTATCTTTAGTCAGTGGGGAAGAAGGAATGGGGCTGCTGTGAGTAAAGTGCATTTGAAAGCTTGTTTCACTTCTGCTTGGTGTTGCCTACTATGCAACGAGCAAGTGTCTGGTTACTGTCCTTGAGCTGTTCACACGAGCTGATCTGCCAATGGTTTGATTGAGAAACACAAGCTGGAAATACCACATTTCATAGAAGGAGACTGTGAGAGAAACCCTACATTTGGGTTCTATCTCATTTCTCGCTATCCCTACTAGAAATGAAGTAGCCCATGGCTCTGTGACTCAGTGTTGTGCTGCTCATTGCATGTTCACAGCTTGTCTTGAAGCAGCAGAAGTGCTGTGCATACATGTGAGTTAAAAGGTCTTTGTATGAGCTAGGCACTTCAGGGTTTGAGTGACCAAATTATGTACAAGAACCAAGCCACCTGTTGGAGGATAAGTAGAAGACTAGATTGCAAGAACTGAATTTTGCCTTTTGCTGTATCTCTTGAAATCAGGCAGCAGTGTCATTTATGAAATCTGTCTTACTAGGGGCAGAAACCTTCCTCACTCTTGTTGCCTATGAAAAGAAGTGATTCCATATTGTGTTCTCTCCCTTTCATTGTCCACAGTCCCTAATACTTCCTTTCACTATCTTAATTCCTGTGGATGGTGACTGTTTTCCTTAAAAAAGTCCAAGGAGACGCAAGCAATTTTCTTCTTCCAGAGACTGTGTATTCTGATCTGTGATATATCAGAAGTGAGGGTATTTCGGGGAAGTATCTCCGAATCATCTTCTGGGAATGTTAATTTCTGGGGGGGGGCCTGAAATAATTTTTTTCTTTTAATACTTTTCTCTCATATTTCTGTCTGCTGATTACATTGCCATTTATGTCTGTTCCTATTTAAAAAACAGATAAATATATTTTCCTCTGCCTTAAATAGTCTCATAGCTTTTTGGCACAAATTTCCATCTTTACCAGCTCAGGACTGTAGGATATAAACCCCAGAGCCAAACTTCAGTTTCTTGAATCATTCAATCTAATAAGTATTTCTGGCATGTCTCTGCAGGGGATGTTTGCCATCATTTGTCTTGTTTTTTATTCTGGTAAAATACTGTTCTCTGGTTTGCTGAATTAGGTGAATGGAGATTCACAAGAGTAGAGTCAAAGAGAATCCTTTTGCCTTGCTTAATGAAGAAATGTCTACCTCTGAGCTTTTCATGGAAAACGAATCCAGGTTTTCAGGGACTGGGAGAATGAGGAGCTGCCTGCTCTAGGAGAAGTTCTGGTTCAAGACCATTTAAGGAACCTGAAGCTGTACAAGTCCATGGGAGCTGAGGAGATGCATCTGCACATCCTGAAGGAGGTGGTTAAGCACTATCCACCATACTTGAGAAATCGTGGCAGTACAGTCAGGTTCCCACTGGCTGGAAAAGGGGAAATATAACTCCAATTTATAAAAGGGAATATCCGGGGGACTACGGGCCAGTCTGTCTGACCCCTGTGCCTGACAATATCATGGAGCAGATCCTCCTGGAAACTGTGCTAAAGCACATGGAAAATAAGGTGATTTGCAACAGCCATCATGGCTTCACCACGGGCAAATTATGCCTGACAAACCTGGGATCCTCTGCTATGCAGACAGGCTGAGACAGCTGGGGCTGTTCAGCCTGGAGAAGAGAAGGTTCTGGCTCTCACATTCCAGTACCTAAAGCAGGGCTACAAGACAGCTGGAGAGGGATGTTGTACTGGGGCAGGCAGTGGTGGGACAAGGGGCAATGGCTTTAAACTCAAGTACAGTGTTCAGTAAAGGACGGTGTACTGAGGTGGGGATCAGCCTCTTCTGCTGTACCTACCCTGAGAGGACAAGAGGGAATGACCTTAAAAAAGGGGAGATTCAGATTAAATATTAGAAAAAAATTTCACTGTTAGGGTGGTCAGGCATTGGAATAGGTTTCCCAGGGAGGTGGTGGAGTCACCATGCCTGGAAGTGTTCAGGAGTTGTCTAGATCTGGCACTGGTTGATGTGGTTTAGTGGTTACAATGATGGTGCTGGGTGGACTGGATGACCTTGAAGGTCTCTTTCAACCCTGATGATTCTATGATTTCATGAAAGAAGATAGCATTAGATGAGATATTAGAAGGAATTTCTTTAATGTGAGGGTGGTGAGGCTCTGGAACAGATTGCCCAGAGAAGATGTGGATGTCCCATCACTGCAAGTGTTCAAGGCCAGGTTGAACGGACCTCTGAGCAACCTGGTCTAGTGGGGGCTGTTTCTGACCATGGCAGGGGGTTTGGAACAAGATGGTCTTCAAGGTCCCTTCCAACCCAAACCATTCTATGATTCTATGAACCAAATGTTTACTGATCAAAATCTGTGATTTGGGGTCTCTAGCTGTGTGTTACCATCTAAAAACTTACAGTCAAGAGAAAGGTTCTGATACATATTAGCAAGAAAATTAGACCTTCTTCTGGGAGATGAACTAAACCACAAATGCTCCAATCAAAGCCCGGATTGGTCAGAATTTGTTTGAAAGGCTGAAGGGTATAACTTCGCTTTGGTTTGTTTCTTAACAGATGGATGAAAGATGAGGTAATAGGAAGATTTCTGTCTTTTCCAAGGCTTAAGAAGCTGAGCTCGAGCTCAGTGGGCTGCTTCTTCCTGGTGAAGCCTTACATGACAGGGGTTTGTTCACCCATGTCCAGTGGGAACACTTCTGTGGCAGTTAGAACTTACTGAAACAATAGCAATAGGTTTTTAGTGCGAGAAGTTTGAAACAGACTCTTTTGCTAATTACTTTTTGAAAAGGGTCTTCTTTTCTTTCTATTTAAAAACAAAACAGTTTTCACTCTTTGTTATGAAATGTTCCACTGAATGAGAATGTGTGGAATACTATAGATCTCCCAGCAAGCTCCATGGGCTGGCCTTCCTGTCCATTTAAAATGGGAAAACTATCTTGTGATCAAACTCCTTGGTCCTCACTCATAAATTGGGAATGGAAGCATCCCTTTGTACCACATCTGTTTTATTCTAGACAGGATTTTAGCACTTCAAAGAATGGCCCATTACTTTGTTTTTGTCTGCTGTTTGGTGGCATAAGAAAGCCACAAATTTATGTGTGGTTTCTAAGCAGTGTTTATTACAATGAAGACTGAGACATGCTTAACAATGACTTATATCATGGTGTAAGTTTCTCATTGTGTGTAAATTATTCCTAAAAGAGGAACATATGATAATGCAATAACTGCAGCTAATTCAGCCCTCAGCAAGCATGCAAACAAGTGTACTGGAGATACTTAAGAGGAAGAAGTGAGGGAAGATAACCTGTATTTTTGGGGAGAACTGTTAAATCTTAAACTCTTCTGTTAGTTATCCATATTACCACAGGCTGGACATTAGGTGCTTTTGGAATAATTGCTGGTAACCATGCACTCAGCCTTCCTGCAGAACCTGTGGAGCATGTGCTGAGGGCAGCACCACTGGGAAACGTGACTGAGTTTGGAAGAACTGCTTACACACTGGGCTGAGCTGGGAGTCATGGGAGCTGCAGGAAAGAGAATTGGTTGATAGATGTGCAGGTGGTTTGTGTTTTGAGTAGGGGGGTAGGGGCCCAGAGTAGGAGGGGAGGCTCCAATAAAATTAGAGCTGAAAAAGGGCCAGAGAGGAAAAACTGTAGTTTTCTAATTTCTCATACCCTTTACTGTAATACTTCTGAGTTCTGCTTATCGAGAAAGAGAGAATGCAAAAGAAATGTTTTATTTCCCTCTTGGCCTTCATCTTTCTCTGCCAGAACAGTTTCTGTGACACTGTTGGGATGAGAGAGAATTTGTTTTTCATCTTCAAACTGTAGTTTACCTGCTGAAGAGGGTAGAGATACATATAATAGAGAGTTTAAAAGGAAAAACTTGCAGCCTGTCACAGTGCTTGTTATTGAGGCTGCTATTGCCATGGCTGTTGCTGCTCTTTGGCATCAGGCAGATAATACTGTATTCATTTGATAAGCCTGTATAGGTTAAATTTGTGCAAGTCACTCTTCTCAGCACCTATCTGTGAACAGTTTGTTATCTTAGGTTGATTCCCATCTTACATACTCTGAAGAATAACCACTGAAGTAGATGATTTACATCCCTTGGACACCAGCCTTGTAGTTTATACCAGTATTTAGTCACTGTTAAATTTGACCCATGCAGTTTTTGGAGATGCATATGCCTACCCTGCTTCTGATTTTAGCTCGCTGCACTCTTACTAAGTAAAAGTCTGGAAGGGACAAAAAGAGACCTCCCTCTGAAATTTAATCCAGATCACACATGTGGTGTGGTAGGGAACAAGAACCACAGAGCCCTCTGCCAGTCCTAGATCTTATAAAATCTAAACATACCAATAATCACTGAGGTTATTTTTAAATGTTTAACATGACTGTCCAAGGCACATACACATTTAACATCTGTATCTCTTTAAACAGTTATTTATTCTAATATATCACAGCTCTGGCAGTAATTTTGTGTTAATTGCTCAGAACAGGCTGAACTTTGGAGGGTTATAAATTTACCTATGACATGTACTGTGGGTTTGTTTTTGTTGGTTTTTTTTTTCCAAATTTACATATACTGAATAGCCAACTAACTTGACATCATTGGGAGTTCAGGATGGTTGGTGTCTGTCCATTTCAATCCACAAGTGTGGATTTATGGCCATGAGTCATAGAAGTAGAATTACCTTTTCATGAGGTTAGAGTGATCTGTCTTTCCATATAAGATGCTTCTATGGTAATGTTGATCATGTTACTAGGGTGATGTAAAAACATTAACCAAGTGTTTTACACGGAATTCATTTTAAAGGAAACTGAGCATTAACTTCTGTTCCCTTACTAATGCATACTTTTATCCATACTTAGAAATACTCTTTAGTGCTTGAATTTTAATCCAAGCACTAAAGCACCTTGGTGGCACTTAAATCCCCAAAAGGATTTAAGCCATAATTCCAACTCTCTTCTGCCTAACCCCAAATTTCTGCTCCATTTCTGCCCATGCCCAAATATCAGGATTCATCACTTGCATTTTCATTCTGTGGGGTTGCACACACCCATAGCTCTAGTCATGTGCTCTGAGTGGGGATCTGCCTTCCTGTCTGACCATCAGGATCTAACCTGGCTTTTATTTTGACCAAACACACATTTCATGGAGCCATAGAACAGTTTGGTTTGGAAGGTGCCTTAAGGACCACCTAGGTCCTGTCCCCCTGCCATAGACAGGGATACCTTCCACAAGACCTGGTTGCTGAAGGACTCAGCCAGCCTGGCCTTGAACACTTCCAGGGAGGGGCACGGAGCTATGCCATGGGAGGTCTGTGTTTACTTAGAAGGCTCACTTACAAAATTCACACTCCAATGGTTTTTCCACAATGACTACGTAAGATGGCACACAGTAGTGTGGGGGCTGTAGATGCTGAAATCTCTCTTCAAAACTCAAGGTTCTTTATCAACTCTGGAAGGGTTTTTTTTTTGGCAGGATGTCTTGTCCAGCCCCTGCATTCATAGCCTTCTTTCATTTGCGTGCACAGGAGTAGTACACTAATGCTTTACTACTTAAGGAGCAGTCTGGAATGCCAAACATAACTGGATAGCCTCTCAGCAGCTACAATACTGATTAAATGTCTGTGAGCAGCAGAACTAGAGGCTTGGCAAAGAGAATAGGATCCTACAGTGCATTCAGTGTCTGTGAATATTCCGAGTGAAGGGGTCAGATGTGAAAGAATTTAATTTTTTCTACTTTTGCTTGTGACAGGTCAGCTTCCAGAGGGAATCCATTTCCCAGGATATAATATTTGCATTGCTGTTTCTGAGCTATTAGTGCCCAGAATGATCTTTCCTGTGCTTTGGGAAACTGTTAAACGACTGTCCCAACAAATGTGAATGCTAGTGAGGCACTGTGCAACCAATTTGGATAATGAGACAATTAAATGCCTTAAAGTGCCTGAAAAAACACCACCAATCTCTGTATGCCTTTAAATGGCACTAGATTTTTGCAAAGAGATAGAAAATGGTCCTCTGTCTATGTTCTGTGTCCTTCTCTGATGCACTCATTGCTGTCCATGGACAGTGTACTAGGTTCGTGTGGCCAGGTTTTGGTAGCATTTCCTCCTTTCGAATAAGTGTTTGTGCAATTTAATATTTGCTTTAGCTTCCTGTAGAATAGTTTCCCTTCTCTTTAAGGGAACTATTTTGCTGTGTGCTATAAACCAGTTTTGTAACATTCTGTTCATTTGAGTATCGACTCCTAGAAAGACAGGAAGTGTCAGTGCACAGAGGGTAGGAGGGTCAAAAATGCTTTGAAGAAACTCAGATAAAAGTAACAACAGATAAAGGTAAAATAGAGTGCTTCTTTGGTGCTTTTTGCTAGATGCAGAGAAGCATGGTATTCCTTGAAAGGGGGGGAATTTTTTAAAATTAATCTCTCCTTTATTTTGTTACTAATTTTAAGGATTTCTTTCTTTGAACCTATTTGGCCAAATGTACATTTTCCACTTAGGTTACACAATAGCCTGTAACTGTACTGTAACCTGGGTAACTGATGTTCTATTTATTTTATATGGAGGATTCTTTTATCTTGTAATGCATATTTCATTTATAGATTGTTTACACTTGTGGTATCAATACTGCTGTTAAAGATAAAAAATGTAAAACACATAAACAACAAAAAACCCCCACCCAAATTCCCAAACTCAAACAAACAAACAAAGCAGAATAATAAAAGAAAATAAACACACACACACACACACACGCACACACACACACACACACATCCCTCAACTCTAACCAAAAAGACCACAAAACAGTGTATGTTTTCCTGGGCTTGAGTGGAGTTTGAGTTGAGCTTTTGGGTGATTTCACTTGACTGTAAGTGGTAATCATATGGCAATAAAATGCACTCTTCTGTTCAGGAGCTTTCTAGTGACTTAACACAATTTTTGAATCTTCATAAGGCTTGTTCAAAAAACCCAGACTCCAAAAATAAGGGATTTTATTTTTCTTGAGACGAAAGAAGGGCAGAAAGGATGGTATTGGTTATTATTCTTGTCTTTCAGATGGAGGAATTGAGGCATCAGGTAGTTTGTGTATTTAAGTCACACAGCATGGCAGGAATTAAAATCTGATCATTAGATGTGTAATGACTCTTTAATGCCACAGAAAATCTTGGAGTAGCTGACAGACTCTAAAAGCCTCAAATGTGATTGAGGGTGGTGAAGACCCTAGTGCAGGGGACATTGAGGAGGTGGCACTTAGGGCAGAAGCCTGTCACAGGGAAGCTGGGGGAATAGAGTGGCTAAAGGAACTGAAAAGGATACTAGTCACCCTTCAGATGTATTAGTAATAATTAACCTGTTAGAAAATCTAGTGAGAACTGCTGATCACGGTACAAAGGGAACACTCAGAGGGTTGAGAAGCTGAAGAAATAGAGCTCATTCCCCAGCCAGAACCCTCTCCAGGACAGGGCAAAGGGAAGCAAACAAGCAGAGGATCTGTCTGAAACTAAAGTGAGGATGGGTCAAGTTTTAGAGAAGAATCAGCACTAATCAAGTGAGTTTTCAGTAAAAGGCTCAAACAAAAAGGAGAAAGAAAACTCCTGAAATACTACAAATGATGCATAACTCTCACTGTCACTCTGGCTTAATCTTTCTTGGTATCTGAGGGCTGGAGTGTGACAAATGTGTCACCAAACTTTATGAAAGGTTCCAGGACAATCCAAGGAACTACAGGCCTGTAATCTGAACAGGCAAGTTAATGGGAATTAAGATAAAGGCACTATCAATCAGTAGGTACCTAGATAAATATAGTCTACTTGAAGAGAGTCAGAATGCATTTTTTAAAATTAAATTCAGGCTTAGAGGCACATCTGGAGTTCTTCGAAAGGATTGGCAGATGTGTGCATCAGAGAGATTCAGTAAGTGTATTTTATGAGGCTTCTAAAGAGATTTCAGTAAATTCACTCAACAAATAATTATTTGAAGAAATGGAATGGTTATGAAGAGATAAAATGCATATGTGTGCATAAAGACTTGATTAAAAGGTAGAAAAGAGAGTAAAACTAAGCTATGAACTCTCCCATCAGGGGCAAGTCATCCAGTGATGTTCCACAGGAACCTTTACTGGGACCTGCGCAGCTCAACACTTTCATAAATGATCTGGTAAGAGTGTGAGTAATTTAGCAAGAAGGTTGATGATGGTACAATTTCACTCAGGACAGACAGGGGAAAAGCAGTTTCAGAAGACTGGCTGGAAGACTTTATATTCACATTTTGGAAATTAAAATGACAGATAAAATTCAGTGTAAGTAAACATGAGGTAGGGTATATGGGAAAAACCAATCCTGGCATCATATATGAAATTTTGGGCTTTATCATTGCTACTTGGGAAGGAGGTCTTCGGATTATGATAGGTAGTTGCATTGTGTGAGACTTAATACTTGGCAGTCATTAAAACTGCAAACCTCATTCCCGGAGTTCTTAGGAAAGAGACAGTGAACATCAAGATCCTTTTGTATCAATCCATGGCTTGACCACAACTCAGACACTACATGTAGTTACAGTTCTTTTATGTTAAAGGATGAGGAAAGGGTTAGGGAAACGATTTCTCTTATCTTAGGAAAAGCCACAATTTTCCCAGAAAGACTGGGTAAGAGGAATAATCAAGGATGCAAAATGGCTGCAAAAATTAAAAAATTTTTAAAAACCAAAACCAACCAACCAAACAAACAAACAAACCAAAAACAAAAACACAAAACCCCAAACCAAACGAAACAAAACACTGCACAGGCTAAGACAAGTGGAGTTACTGGGAACAGAGTCAAACAAAAAGGAACTGTTTTCTTCTAAGCGGTGATCGCCCTATGGAACTTGCTGCCAGAAGTTACTGCAGATGCTGGTACTGTGGGTGAGAAACTGGTCAAACACTTGACAGAAAGATTTGTGGAAGGGTACTACCTAAAGAATTCATGGAAAGCTTGTGTGAGTCACCAGCTGAAAATAGTTGGTGTGGGAAAGCACCCAGGGGAAGCATACTTGCCCTGTTCTTATTCTTCCTTGGACAGCTGCTTTTGATCAGAGCTGTAGAAAGAGAACTGGGCTGGGTGGCCCCTTGGAGTGAGCTGGTGGAGCTGTTCAGCTGGAATGCAGGCAGCTACGTGACGTGCTAACCTGGGGAACAGAACGAGACCCGAGCTGGCTCTGGATGAGCCACCTCAGATGCCAGCAGCAGCCTGAGCTGCGGCCGCACGGAGAGCTCATCCTCCCGCTGGCATCAATCAGCCTGTGCTGAGATTCTTGCTGTCATCGCTGGGATGTTCCCAGCACTGAGCTAGCTTATAGAAAATATTGCTATTCCACGCTGCTATTTGCTGTGTGGGCATTCCCACGAAGTGGGCATGGTCATGCACCCATTATTTTGGCAGAGCTTACAAATATAAAGATGCTAAATTCTCAAAAGAGGATAAGTATTCCAGCTTTAATTCTCAGTTTGTTCCCATTTTCTATTTACTCATTTCACAGATCTAATAATTTTTTTCTGAGTGTCAGCTCTAGTACACTTACATTGGGGTCTGAAAATCATTAGGTTGGGGGTTTCTTTTGTTCATGGATCACTGTCAGCAATAGTAAATATTTGCAGCCAGTTGATGCTGTATTAAGAATAGATTTCAGTGTCTTCTCTTTTTAACTGTGATGGCTTTGAAGATCTAACAGCACTGAAAATTAGCAAATAACTATTTTTATCCCTAGAGTCAGTGGTTCTGACTCAGAGTGTCCATTAAGGAAATGAATTTTAATCAACAGGATTTAAAAAAAATATTGTCACTCATTATCTTAACTACACTTAAAAAGGAATGGCATCTATTATAGAAATGAAAATACTATATTGGTGTAATTACAAACTAATGAGGACTGTTAGAAACTAATTATGTTCATTAATATTATTGCACATTTAATCCCGGGGTGATTCTCAGGGTCTCCAGCTGGGGGCACTGGGCAAACATGGAAACGTGGCAATGGCCAGCCTGAGTGAGACTTGCACCTAGACTGGAACTATGCTGAAGGGGAGGAGGCAGGGAAACCAAAACCTGCAAGGAAAATGGATGTGAGATACAGTCATCATCCTGGATTTGAGAATTTCCTAAGACGAAGTAGATTCTGTTTTCAAACTCTTTTGCTACTGAGAAACAACTCTATGCTTTTATTTTCATTACTATAAATTATCCAGTTTCTTTAGCAAAACTATCCCTTTAATCAATAACTTCAAATCCTAATGGACACAGGTAAAAAGTTATTGTACATTTAAATTCGTTGCCACTCAGTTTCATTAAACATTTCCAGCCTTGTATAAATCATTGTCTCTACCTAGCTTCAGAATTGCTATTTATTCATTTGTATCAGGGAGAGAGCTGTCAAAGAAATAGAAGATTCTCCTTGCCAAAGTACAGTGTAAGGCCCAGTATGCTTTGAGGTCTACATGAGCATGTAAACAGAAATTTAGCATCTAGAACAAGACCTGAGGAGAAGGTATGGCATACAATTGCTCAAGGAATACCAACTATGCTATTAGGAATGTGTCAGAGACCAATGGTGGTTTCATGGTTTCAACTCATACCATTTAGAAAAGATATTATACAATGCCAGTTCAGGAAATCATAGCCCTAATTTTGTTGATAAGGTTTTCTAAACCAGGCCGGGCAGATGATTCTGGAGTTTGCCAACTTAGTGTTGAACTGGGTATTGAAAAGCCAAGTTTGATAGCAGCTATAGGAGAATGCATGAAAGGGTGAATATATTTATGGGGACTGCACAGCTGTGAATGGATGGACCAATAAGGAAAGTAAGCATTCAACATTGCCAAGCCCACGGTAGCCTAGATCTTCCTTCCAGATGATATTTTTAACTGGATTTTGCAATGGAGCAATGGATTTCCTGATCCCTGGAGCTCCTGGCCTTCTATCTGGCCTGTGTATTACAAGTTATGACTGCTTGCAATGGATTGAAGCCAAAAGTTTTTGTCCACATCACCGGCTGTCAAAACACAGGGACTTCTGTCTGGGTGTGTAGATACTCAGTTTTGGAAAAGCAGGAAGGAACATTTTGTTCATCTTTCCTCATGTTTCTCCCCAGACACACCAATACACAGACACAGAGAAAAAAAACAAAGCCCTAATCATGCCATACTTCTTTAGTATCTGCCATGTAATTATAGAAAGCAATCTAGAAATATTAAAGCTTCACAGTAGCAAAAGCATTAAACTCATTAGGGAATCAGAAAGTTGAAGTAACTGTCAGCTGGTCGGTTTAGGAAAGTTTTAGGAGTGCTATTTTCCAGTCCTTTAATCTTAGCTCTAGGCCACTAATAAGAAGTTAGCCTGGAATTCACAATCAACCTTGCAATAACAAAATTTTGTTTATACCTTGACAAGCAGTGAACAGTACCAGTTTCAATTTATAAGATGGTTTTTGTTGCAAACCTGTAAAGAGTGTTTGTTTTTTAATATCTCAATATTGTTTTAAGAAAATTAAGTTGCTCTCGGACCTTGAAACATAGAATGAATTAAATGACACTTGAATAAATATATATTAATTCTTTTTTATTAAAGTATCAAAACAAACTTGAGAATAGAAAACAAACTGCTTTTTAATGCATTTCAAGGGTTCTCCTGAATAAAGCATACTTTGAGAAAACTCATGCAACATACCATTCCTGTCTAGCTGTTCAGACACTCTTTCCCTGGGCACAGTGAAGCGACCCTGAGTACCATCATTTCCAGAGCAGCGTGCAGGAGCACGCACACACTCGTACAAAAGCAATACAGAGCAGCTATGACTGCACAGGTAAGAAATAAAAATAGATTCTCTTCTGACAAGAGTAGTGGTACCATATTAACATTTGGCATGCCGAGTAAATAAGATTAAGCAACAAAAGCATGACGCCCGCGTCACCGGTGATATGGTTAAAAGCAACCATACAAATTCCCTAAGGGAGACACATGAATTCTGTCATTATAGTCTCTGTGGTAACACTTTATAACCAGTTACGAGACAAACAGCCTTGTCTGCTGGTATTTGAGAGGCAAAAAGCAAAGCCAAGGTGTACAATACCGGGATAATGCCTTGGTTTTGTATTTCCACATTACAGAAGTCAAATAATGAACATTGTTTGACAAGTTTATTTTAACACACTTCATGTATATCTGTTGTCTGGTAAACAGCTGGCCCAATTACATGTAGCACTCGCCCTTTTTTGCCACAGAGGCTCCAGACTCTGCTTACAGGACATGAAAAAACTCTCACTGAAGTCATTGGAAACTCCTTCCAGTATACAGAAAGCTCATGGATTCTTAAGACAGAATTGGACCTAGTATGTCATCTTTGTAATACATTCACTTTTCAGATACGTGAAGTACATACCTTTAACACGTGATATAGGACATTACAATATATCCAGATCTTAGGAAATGGTACTAAGTAGTTCTGTTGCAGAATATAACCATTATTATAAGGACCAGGTACAGTATGTGATGGACTCATGTGAGACTTGCAGGGTAAGAAGCTCATGGCTGAGGTATCTTCAAGTTTAGCCTTTAGAACAAACACACAATTTCAACACTGCAGAACTGGTGTAAAATATTATGCACTGTAAGCTCCACTTGTATTCTGCTTTGCTTAAACTGTGACATTGAACAGCCAGACACCACTGATGGAGATTCAGAATTTTGGAAGGTACAATATCTGCACCCAATCATTCATGACACTCAGTGCCTCATCTNTATTAACCACCAAGAGAGAAAAGTAAAGAGACAGTGCAACACTTGTGTTTTCAATTTTATCTTGCTCGCAGTATTTATTAACTCTACTCATTATGATATTAGTGATAAATAAGGATAATACTTTCTTTTACAAAAAATTGTAAGGGTATATTTTATAGAAATAAACAATCTGAGAATTTCACAGAAACATCAGAATTTAAACACTCATACTCCAACTGTTTTGTCCAGCAGCTCTTCTACCAGTTCAAAAACATCTCAGGTTAGTATTTAATAAAAAATAAAAAACAATTAATCACTACATCAAAACTCTTGCCTTCTTTAGATTCTAAGTAACACTTTTGGTTGACTGTAGTTGCCACTCAAATGTAAAACAAAAGTAGCTGCAATCATAATTTTTCCCTCTTAATCACCTGGCAAAGGAAGTAATCCTGACCAGGATGGAAAAAGCTTTGTCAAGCTCTTATGCCTGTAAGAGCTATCTGCATGAGCAGACCCACTGAAATCCATGGAACCTCTTCTGTGACTGAGGAGTAATAGCATGAATTAAGGCTTGTAGGATTATATCCTAGATGAATTAAAAAAAAATATTTATTTTCTTCAAGGTTCAGGAGTCTGGGATTCACTCCTGCAGTTCTTTACTTGAGCAAAACCTCCATCAATATCCCTGCACAGTTAGCTTCCTCTTTCCAGTGGATCCAATTCACCAAGTCACTAAGGGATGGTACAAGCTGCTCTTCAGCAATTCAAGGAAAAACTGTAGTCCCCAAGGGGTAGTATCTGGGGTGATAGCTCATAAAATACAAGCTAGGCTACACAGATGTTTTGCAAGAAACATTTCTCTGTCACACTTACTAGACTCTTCAAATTCAGTCACTGAGATGAGTCACAGAAAAAACCCACATGAGTGCTGTGAAAAACATGACAAAACTTAGTTGGAACTACAGGGGGTTTTTTTGTGTGTGTGTGTTAGGTTAGAATGCAACATTACATGTCAGTACATTCTGCCAGAAACCATCCTCCTGGAAATTCAAAACCACTCAGTCTTCTTTCCCTACCAGCAACAAGGAAAAGTAGTGTCCATCCAGCACAGCTGTCTGTACCACGTGCATCACTGGAAGTCATAGTGTTCTAGCACAAACCTCGTGAGTGCAGATACTGTATACTAGCAGAGAGCTAAAACTTCGGAAGCTGTTGTCTGTAGCTCCTAGGAACAGCAAGTATGACAGGTGCAAACCCTATATTTGAGGCAGAAGGCTCTTCAATTTGATTGAGACCAGATCTTCCAAGGGCAAGAATCTCTGTCAAGCCAAAATGATTCTTTCCGCTTACAAAAGCGATCTGCCCTTCCTAAAGGCTCTTGACTAATAGAATCCTACACATTATGTCAGACTCCCCCATGGATTCTGGTAGCTGTTAAAAACATTATAAATATTTCCATGTTTGCCATATCACTTAACCTTGTAATGTGCCTTCTTTGATCTGTTGAATAAAAAGATTTCTTTCATCTTCAGGTGTCCTTCCGTTCTGTGCACGGACTATACACGTGGGCCTGTGCAGATTTAGCATGTATATCAAATGCTGCTTCTCGTTCTTCAGCTCCTCGATCTGGGCTTTCAATTCCGCATTGATCGTTTCCAGCTTCTCTGATTCCTACCACAAAGGACAGACACAACTTTTACACTGAGAAGTTCAAATAGTTAGTTGCAGGTTTTTTTCTAATAGTCGAGGTTTTTTATTGGTGGGAAAGCATATGGCTGGCAGAGAAAGGAGTCACATGTACTTGTGTGCTGTAATGATGAAACTTTACATTCCCCAGTCGGTAATAATCTGAAAACCAGATTGAGAGTTACCTCCTTCGGCCTCTAGAGAACACAATGGAAGTTGAAAAGCCAAATTCAGACTTGTATTCACTTACAGTGGCAGATACCCAAATAATATCGCTTAGACATATATTTTTATCTTCTGCAAAATTATTCTGAGCTTTTTGGGTCAAAAATTGACCCAAAATTATCTACGCTGCTTCTTAACTCCCTGGAACATCAGGTCACGTATCTAAAACCACATGTTAAGCTAACAAAGTACAAACACAGCTTTTTTTCCCTGTCCCCAGATATAGGAATATACAGGCCTGTATACCTAGATACAGGCCTGGTGCTTCTGAAATATATCACAGCACGGGAGGTGAAGACTGGGGTTCTAGGACACAGAATTCAAGCTACCATACCACTCTGTTCATAAAGAAGTCAGAAGTGACTTGTAGGTGCTTGCAGGCTTTCCACAATGAATATTTTATGAAATGTGATTTTACCTCTTTTTGTGTTCAGTGTACACGTTCAATTAACATCATCCCCATAGACAAGACTGGTCACTGAAACAGTAATCTCTTTCCACTCCTACCATGCTTTCACTTTATGTCAGTTTCAACCAGGTTTGGATTTAATATATGGCATGTTTATTTTTTATACCTAATGTTTTGAAGGGTTTATAGACTTTTGGGTGACATCTTTCTGTATTTCCTACTAAGACTGTACCCGATGAGATCTGTTTGAACCCTGGCAGGCTGACAGATTAAGAACAATTCTAGCCAGTCACTTACTTTTTGCAAACATTCTGTTTTTTCCTTCTTTTTGTTTCGGCACTTTGCTGCAGCAATTTTATTCCTTTCCCTTCTTCTCTTTTTTCTTTCATCCTCTTCAGGAGAAAACTGTCCCACAAAAACAGATACACACAATCCATAAGATGTTGTATATAGGAGACCTGTATTTCGATAACGTCTGGATTTTTAAAATCAACATAGATAGTGCTGTCACTGCTCACAGCATGAGTTACACAAAAATGTGATTCTGACCTTGTTTGCCATACAGTAGAAGGGTAGCAACTTCATTAGAATTGTCAATAAAAACCTGACTGGAGTTGGGTTGTATGTAATGCGTATGATGGCTCATTTTAAATCAGTGGTACTCAAAAAACTTGCTGAATGTCTCCCCAGGCTGACTCCCACAGCTCCATCTCTCCTCCATTTCCCAGGAAGGAAATGGAGGAAGGGCCCAGGGAGCAGAGTGGAGGATGTGTCATGAGTGAGGCAGCGACAGTGAGCAACTTAAAGGCAGCAAATACCAAAAAGGGAGTATTAAACACTTCCTTCTGTTTCCTGAGGAGGCTCAGACCAAGGTGCAATTCCTTCCTTAACTGAAGCTATTTCTCCACTTTCAAAGAGTAATGTTTTCCATGGATAATATTATCTTTAAGCAAAAACATAGTGTGGACATAGCAGGTCCCTGTCTTAGTCTAACCCCCACAGGTTCTGCTGGACTGTCCTCAGGGAAACAGAAATTCAGCAGTGACTTATTCCAAGTTCAGCCACCACTAGGCAGGGAAACCAGATTAGCACTTGCTGTAATCACTGTAAAACGTTGTCTGTTGTCCATAATTGAAAATAAAATATCCAACTATGAGAAATACCCGAGGGTGTCCCTGAGGAACTCAACAGAAAGCCAAGCAGCTGGCTTAAAGGAAACAAGTGTGGCACAGAGGGTTGTCTATAGTTGATACAATTACTGGACTTGTGGCAAAACTTGGTTAGAGAATTAATCATTCACACCAAAATTCTATTTAAAGAGCCCTACCTCTGTTTTCATCATTGATGTTTCAACTGGCCTTTCAGAAACCGTCACTGTGTCCAGTGTGGAAGACATTCTGTGGAACTGACGCTTGTTCTGAATGGCAAACCTCAGTTCCTCCTTCACCAGGGGGGTTAAATTTGTGAAATCATCAAACCCCAGTGACCCTGCAGGGGACAAAGTGGGAACAATTGCGGAGGCGCTGACTTCTAATGCAGATACTTGGCCTGAGTGTTGGACCATCATTTTGCTGAAAGATAAAAAGAGATAATAATAATAGTCTTTCAACAACTTTAGAAAGGCAAATGATATCTCTTAGAGGTATATTTTATACTGTGAATGATACTGTAGTTCTTACATTGCTTCAGTCCCCATTCCTAGTCTATCCCAATCTCTCAACAGAGACAAGCAGTTAAGAATTTGGACACTCAAAACTCCCTCAACTTGAAGTTAATTCAAAGTTAGTGTTTAAAAGTAAGAATAGTATCAGCATATGACATGATTTCTAGGTCTTTCTGGAGCTTAATATTTAAAAAATCGTGTGCAAGTATGTATGCTGTTAAGTTTTAAACTGGTAGTGTGTAGCAAATGAGAATCGAGTGAATAGGAAGAGAAAGAAAATAAGAACAAAAACCAGAAAGCAAATAAGTAGTATTATTATTTAAAGCATAGAAGGAGAGTAAGAGTGTCTTCATCTTCAGAGCTATATCACCACAAATTCCAGCTTCAAATGGACAGAGCATGCCTTGATCTTGGCTACATTTAGCCCAATGTGTTCTACTAGAAGCTGAAACTTGCTAACCACAAGAGGATCTGTCACAAAATTATCACACTCAATCTTACACACAGTTGTAGATTTGGCTATAAACTCCTGAAAAATAGTTAACGATAAGAGCTGGTGCAAAGGCAAAAGTCTTTACATGCTCTGGGGCTCCACAGCACAGGCTGAGTTGGAGGGATTGACTCATGAAAAATGTGAAGCCGTTTGTTTCATTCCTTTGCTCTTGTAAAATTCGAAACTGTCCTTATGTGCCCTCTATGAGAGGCTTGAAATTCTTAAATATTTATGGCTGGATCTTCTGCTGACATAAAATAGTGTGATTGAAGAGACTTTAGGGGAATTATGCAAATGTAAAGCCATGGAGAAACCTCATTTCTAGTAGATATCTGAAGAAAACGAACCTATCCAAGAGTGCTCTCTACTTCTCTCTTTTTAGTAATTCTTATTATTTTTTTGGCCAGTTTTGAAGGGAGAGAGGCCCCTATGTGCTTTGTGAAAACTGGTGGCTCCACTGAGGGAGAAAGAGCACTCAGCAGCCAGTCATCCAAACACAGTGGGCTAGCTGATGCACACATCCCTGCAAGTCACAGCCCATCTCTCACCCAGCAGAGGTGAGGTAAGAGGGAAGAAAACTTTCTGGAAGAAAACTGAGCACCTTTTGCACGTGGTCCAAGGGACAAAAGGTGCAAATCCAAAGGAAAACAGATTGTAATTCTTCCCTTATTCATAAAGCGACTTGGGTTAAATTGGATTTTACTATGTTGGTTTTCCAGCTTTCTTTGGTGCGTAGATTTTGTTGTTGGTGGTTCGGTTTTTTTAATAGCTGTATGGATAATTACAGTATGTGTTATCTACTCTGGATTAGAACCACAATAATTACAGGAAAGTCAGTTGTAATTAACTTAGTGCAGGTAAGCAAACAGTTGCCTCAGGGTAGCAGCGTGGGTAAGCTGAATTTCCACATGGTAAACCCAGAACTGCACAGTTCCCTGTACGTTACTTCTGGAATCCAGTACGAAATGCTTGGGGTCATGTGCCTTGACAAGAAGATAGAATTTGCTCAGAGATATCTAAAAATACACTGTAAATCCACACTGGTGCAAATGAGAATAGAACCTGGTTCATCGCTAAGTGAGGTAAACATAAAAATCGGAGAGTGAATTGCCTGTTGCTGGAAAATAGCATGTCCAACTGCAGAGTCTTCCTCACTTCTTCCTCACCCACTCACCACAGAGGAGCTGAACATTTTCCAGAGTCTCAGGGTGAAATCCTGACCCCAGTGAAATCAAAAGGACTTTTTCTGTTGACCTCAACGGGGCCAGGATTTCACCCGTAGTTATTCAAGATGGGGAAATTATTTGGAACAATTTGTTATTCAGAAAGACCTTGGGAAATTTATGTAATTCTCTTCAGAAAGCCCCTGCTCATGAGTCACATTTAAAGTACTGGTACAGTTTAATCCTATAATCTCAGAAAGGTAGCTGTTACTCTTTTCCAGCAAGTCAGAAATGGCCCTATTAGTTTCCAGCTGAAGTCCTCCCAGTATTTACCAACATTCAACCACTCAACTAATTTAAATGGGCTAATTCCAGATGACACTGAACCCCTCACTGCCAGCAGAAATTTCAGTTATTTTCACTGACTCAGTCTCCTTGAATGCTGGTGATGGCTTCATTCAACTAAGTTAATTCTGTATAATTCAATCCAACCAGGAGTCTTAAAGTAACAGGTTTTCCAGCCTCCAAAATAATTAGTTGGGCTAATAATTTTCAAGCTCTGATGGTTTATTCAATTATTTTTCGGTTTAGGTGAACTTTTAATTAAGGTCAGCAGCAGCACCAGAGGAAACCAAGAATGTGCCTGTGAAATTGTGTTAATAGTGGATTTCTAGTAGTTAGTGCTAAGTGTACCAAGAGCACCAACAAAACCCTACTACAATGGCTTCAGGTCCTCTCACCTGCCTGTCGCCAGTGTGAAAAAGAGGAGTGGTTGGGTGCCCAGAGCAGGAGAAAGTGTCCTTGACCGTAGAAACTTTCTGCTCCCTTCCCCGGACAGCTCAGTGCCCTCCCAATCATCCTGAAAGGCACCTCTGACTGGGGAGGGAAGGCCCACCAGGGGGGCTGAGGCTTCTGTAAGGATTTCTGCTGTGAGCTGAGTCCCGTTTTGCAGAGCTGTTTGCCACTGGTTTGCTTTTCTGGGGCTCTTTCCTGGGGCAGAGCTTCTGAACCGTGCCTGGTAGGGCAGCTTCCCGTCTGCCTCTGGGTTTGTTGGGAGCCACAACCACACAAATGACAGAAATAATCAGCCTTATATCAAAGCTCCTCAGCAAGCTGAATGTGTTCCCTTTTCATAACAAGAAGGTAGATGTTTTCCAGTTTCTGAGGAACAAATCTGCTTTTAGAAATGTTTTATAAACAGGAAAATTAGATTTTGCAATTTTAAAATTGCAACAAGTTGCCCTTCCTTCTCCCAATTTTTGTACAAATTGTCCCTCTGTCTATAAGCCATCCAGAGCACTGTCTCATTTCCTCTGGGTTTGTAAAGGCTGGGGAAACAGCAGGAATAAGAGTATCAAGCCTTAAAGCACGATTCCATTGTGGCCTTTCTGATACAACCTCTGTTTACTTTGTTAGAGCACGCACGTGGACCTGTTCTGGAGTTACTGCCACTGGAGGTGCTGAACACTTCTCAGCCCTGCGCTGTTACCGGCTCGGCTTGTTCCCGGGCTGAGTTAATGCTTCGGTACTTTAGCCTCACTTTCGGCATTCTCCAAAAAGATCAATTTAACTATTCACGGTACCCTCCCAATTCAGGTACGTTCAAGCAAGTCTATTCATTTGTTCTCCCCCTGCTTTGTGTTTGTTGTTTTGCAGACGATTCTTTTCATCTACAGTGAGCTTTTACATCTACTCTGCCAAGATTTTAAAATTGGAACATGATTCCTAGCTGTGCACTTCCATTATTTAAGGATATTCTTGTTTAATATTAATATTGAAAGTGACTACTTTCAGTTTTTTCTTGCTTAACAGCAGACGGCTGACTGTGTTTCTTGGTTTTATGTCTTCATACGAATTCCTTTTCCTCTGGTGCTGATGCAATAAACCCTGATAACCACTGAGGTTAATCTTAAACAGCATTAAGAGCAATTACAGTTCACAACCTCTGTGCACGCTAGTTGACCTTAAGCTTTCTGACATCCCACATCGCTCCTGAACCATTTTCTGCTGCCTTCCAGCTTCTCTAATGCTGTTACTAGGAGGAAAATTGATTTCCAACAGGAAACTCGTTCCCTGAGAGAAGCTGGCTGTTGTGTCACGCCTGATTTGCTTAGGCAACAGTTTAGAAACCGATCTACTTCAGGTCAAGACACCGAGACAGAAAGGAAAGTGAAGATCCCTGGCTGTCAGGAGAAGTTCCCGCTGGGTTTATGGGAATATCAGAGATAACTCTACACGCGGCAGTGCGGGTTTGCCATCGCCTGGGCTGTCCCGTTCCAGCTCCCCCGTCCCCGTCCCCGGGTGCCGCTGCCCGGAGAGCCGGGCGCGGCCGCGCCGCTCGGGCATCCCGCC
>WEIT01015927.1:6174-21936 GCA_013389985.1 Dryoscopus gambensis | reverse complement strand
GCCGGGCCGGGCCGAACAGCATCCCTCGGCACCCCGACAGACCCCTTCTCCTTCCCGCTTCACCACTCTCCCTTTTATTTATTTATTTTTTTTTCCTGATAAGACTCCGAGAGTTTCTTTCCCCGGGCCATTTTGCTTCTGACAATAAATCAAAGTCCCTCTCGGGCTTTCCCCGGGCCATTTTGCTTCTGACAATAAATCAAAGTCCCTCTCGGGACCAAAAATGAAAAAAAAAAGAAAAGAAAGAAAAAGAAAAGAAAAGAAAAAAGAAAAATAAGTGGCAATTGTGTATTTTTCGAAAGAACTGAAAAGTGTGATCTTTCTCTGGAGGCAAAAAGTGCTTAATGCCCCCCCGCCCCGTTCCTACCATCCTCACCCTCCTCCCCCCGCTACTTTAGATGACAGCTAAAAGTTCATGTCACATAAAGAAGAAGGCTTCGATTTTTACCCTGAGGAGCAAAGGTCCGTTTAATTAAATTATAGAAAGCTAAAAATAATACAGTTTGGAGTTTTTGTTTGTTTTGTTGGGTATTTTTTTTTTAAACTTTTCTTAAAACACAGCAGCACGCTATTTCCTTACAATCTCGTGAAACAACAGGGAGTTCCTATAGCAGAGAGGGAAATACGGTTGTGGCTGTGGTGAAGGGGTTTTTGTTTCGTTCTTTTTTCCCCCCTGGTTTGTTAACAGACAGAAATTACCTTCTAACAGCCTTCAAAGTGCTAGAAGATAAGATGTTAAAGAAAAAACAAACGACCAAAAA
Source organism: Dryoscopus gambensis (assembly GCA_013389985.1). Classification (NCBI taxonomy): domain Eukaryota; kingdom Metazoa; phylum Chordata; class Aves; order Passeriformes; family Malaconotidae; genus Dryoscopus; species Dryoscopus gambensis. The sequence goes on along the minus strand of WEIT01015927.1, from coordinate 21,175 downwards.
AACCCCATTTACCCAGGGGAGGCACAGAAAGCTTACCAAGACAGATGCACGGGATTATCCAGTACAATAATATTTCATATATAATACATGCAAACTTGTTATTAAGACAATCTTCAAGTCTCTGTACTTGGCATGGAAAGACCAGGACACTTCTTGCTTGGGGATATTGTAACTAAAACAATATAAAATGTATACCTTCATATATGAAATGGATATACCAATCAATTGCTCCAAATGGTTCATTAATTTTATAATGTTCAGTAGGTCAGTTTTGATAATAGGTAATATGTCTCGAGTGGTATATTCTGGAATATTTTAATTTCTTGGAGCATTTTGTCAAGTATTTAGATTTCTACTAGTAGTTTGAAAGTCCCTCTGTATCTTCCTTCTGTGTGAATGTGGTTGCCTGGATATATATGTGTGTGTATACATATATATATATATATATGTATATATATATTTATGTATTGGCCACACAGACACGAGTAGTAAACTTAGCTTTTTTAATGTCCCAGTGCCAGTAACTTTGCAAAATTAATACTTCTATTTTTCATTTAGTTGCCTGCTCTTGAAAGAAAAATACCGATGTGGTGGGGAAGGGAAGGAGTCTGGAGCACTGACGTTGGCTTCCCTCCTGTGGAAGGTGCAGTCGCACCCTGTTCTCTGCAAACAATGAAGTGCACTTTGTGAGGGCAGGAGCGAACTCCTCTGACCTACCTGGCAGCTCTCCATTTACAGCTCCTGTGAGCTGCAAGCTTTTCTTTTTCACTCACCTATAGATAAATCATATTTAGCTCTATCAAAACATATTTATTGCTGTATTTTTATTAATCTAGGTAAATCAATGTCAAGTATAATGCCAGGCAAGAACTTTACTCTTCAGAAGGGTCTAGAGCAAGCTTTTTATTTCACCTTGGTACAGCCTAAGAGTTCTTTTTACTTCAGAGGCATAATTTTATAATTCATGCTGTGCTCAAGGACAGCTGGCATCATTTTTCTCAAGCCTAGAAGAAAAAGAACTTCCTCTCAGGCAGAAGCCAAATGTGGAAAATTTCTTCCCAAAAGATAGTTGGTTGGAAAATTTTAAGCATGAAGTTTCTGTGGAAATGTGTTAACAACATTGGTTTTAGTGGCCAAGAACAGGTGCCTGCTGTAATTATGACAAAAATTTAGCAATTGTCTGTCCTTGTTTAGGTAGCTGTATCAGAAGTGGGGATGTATTTAGAATATTTTCAGCTAAGCAGAGCAGTGTTGCAGAATAATGGAAAAAAAGCAGCTCTCTCCTTCCATGTGGGTAGAAGTACCTTGGAAATCCAAGTGTTGTTATCCAGTTGTTGATGGTCACTGACACCTACTTGTTTGCTACACAATGCTGCTTCACCCCTGCTGGCCCCATTACTGCCCATGAGCTGCAGCCAGCACTAAAGGCTGACAGCAAATCAGTTGTGTTCATTCTTGAACTTCTCCTGAAGTGAGCCAGCTCCTCCCTGCAAAGCAAACAGAGAAACTGTTCCTGTGCGCATTTGAGATTAGGCCACTGAAACATGTCCTGGCTTGAAATTCTTCAGTGAAAAAAGAAAATGAAACCACAATGAAAAATAAACCCAGCTCCACTGTGTCATACAGGTTTTATCCTGATCCCTTTTGAAACCAAAGCTAAATAATTCTCAGTAAAGACATAGGATCACACCCCAGTTTAAAAAAATAAAATTAATAATTAAGACTAGCAGGAAGTTAAAGTAAAGCCCAGTACAGCCACCAGATGCTCTGATATTCTTGCCAGTTTAATTTTCCATCTCATAAAATATCTTTCATTTGCCTCCCCCTGAACATTTACCAGTCCTTTTCCAATCCATTTCTCTCTTTCATCACAAATTGCAGGGAACAGTTTCCCTGAAACAGCATTTTTTTAACAGAGGTAACATCCATGTTCCTAATTTCTGTTTCTCCTTAAGCCAGGTACAGCAGCTCGTCACCCAGACTGACATGTACTGGGTTCTTTTCCCTCTGCAGAGAAATTAGGCTGAACACCACCCCACAGTGTGGTCCTTGCAGCCCTCCAGGAGTCTCCAGTGTAGAGAGAAGAATTCTTTCCCTATGCTCTTTCTGAGCAAGTCCTGCCTCCACATCCCTTGACACTACTTCACACACTGTGAATATCTGACTAAAACTAAATCATTACTGAAAAGATCCATAGATAGCATCATACAGGGGAACAGACTCCCAGTCTCACAGCAGAAACTTTCTCCTATCCTAACATCTATGTCACTGCAGGACATCAGTCAGAGCAACACAATTAAAATCTCCATGTCCCATCCAGATCCTGTGTTGGTTTATGGTCAAGCAGTTCCATCAAACCTGTTCAGTCTGATGAAAATATAATGAGATGAAAATAAACCAAATGTGTGGTGATAACATGAGTAAAACCTGCCTCTCTGTGTGTTTTGTGGTTTGAATTGTTTTAAGTTTTGAAATTACTGTATCTCTGACAAGACAAATTTTTCCCTGCACAGCACATATAAGAGAAAGAGGTTTCCATAATTCAGAGTTGTCATGTGGTAAAATCAGCACAGAATCAGGTTTTCTGACTCTGCCTAAAATATTATTCTCTTCTTCTGCGATGGGAACAAACCATCATAATCTTTGCTATCTGGTACATTCAGGTCTGAATCTATGTGGTAAGACTCCCCTGTTCACCAAAACCTGCACTGATTTTGAGATGATTTTCCCATCTGACTGGACTAACACCAGGGTTGAAAATCGGGACTCATTTTTCCAGCATGTAGGTTGCTACTGCTTGAACGGTGGGAGCAACCAGCAACAGAAGTAGCACCAGCCATCTCCACCCAGCCCAGAGATTTTTAGCTGCTGTCTGGGGACTCGTTGGACACCTGTGGGCTACTTCCAAGGGTTTCTCCAAAAAGTGAATAAAAAACTTCCAAACGTACAGTAGCAAGGACAAAATTCACTCTGGAAGGGTTGGATCTCTATGGACCTAAAAGGTCCAAAACAGGGAGTTAAAAATCACAGGGTTAGAGGACTGACTCTCACTGAGAGTGTACTGCAAACCTGCTACTCTCTTACATTTAATACGTCTCAAGCAGATGGGTGTATGTTTTGTGGAGGGAAATAACTACTCTATTTTAACTGCTTTTATTCTTTAACACTGAAGACAAAATTAATTTGCTCCTTGTTTTTCTCTCCTCAGCTTACCTTTATTTCCTTACTGCCTTTGCCATCACAATCTCTCTAAATCCATTTATTCTTCATTTATTCTCTCCTTTTAAAATCCCATTCCCTACTCTCTTTTGCTTTGTTTCTGTAAGTCACCTTTCCCATTTCTTTAAAACAGCAGCTTCTCCTTTTCTTTTGCCACTTCCCTGTTTCTACTCTTCTTACTTCTCTCTTTTCCCTCCCTATATCCTTGGATTTCATAATCCCCTTTTTTCTGTTCCTTTTTTCCCAGCAATTTTTCTCCCATTGGTCCTTTTGGTTCTGCCTGGAAGCTTCCTGCATTTAAATGAGTCATTTTCAATTTCTCTTTTGCTTTCTGTCATTTTCCTTTTTGTTTCTCCCTTAATGAGATGGAGGTACTGATAACAAAATTACCACTGGGTGCAACATGTACATTTCAGGACTAGATCCTGGTGCACAACATTACCACAAATTCTAGTGCAACTTCACTAAATTAAAGTTCCAGAAAGTTGTCAGTCATTATTATAGACAGTGTTTCAGAAGTGTGGGGTGTAAGGGCAAGTTATACAACTATCCCTTCTCTCTAGCTGAGAGACAGCCCTGACACTGGCCCAGTCAAGTATATCTTTAGTTCCCTTTTGCTGAAGGTTTTCAAGGCTTTGTTTTATTAGATGGACTTTGTGCACCAGCCTAGAAGCTGGCCAAGCACAATAACCTGCAATTAAAATTTCTTATCTCTATGGATACATCCAGGTAATAAACAACAAGAAAAAGAGATCCCACGAATGGAAGAATGACATCTTAAACCAGACTGAAAAAAGCAAACTCACTGGTTTCACTGAACAAGCAAAATGATAGGTCAGGTGTATTAACTCCCCTCAGGCAAGTGTAAATTACATCTCCTTAAAGTGCCTCTATAGTCCCATCCATTTAATGGCAAGGAAAGCTACGTGTTCACAGATCCTGCCCTTCACCTCCCTCTCCCCACCCCTTCCACCTTGTAAAAGCATCCCAGATTTTGTTTGAGATCAGTTACAGGCTCATTCTGAGCTTCATCAATGTCTTCACATGTGAAAAAAATGATCACTGGTGGAAGTACGAAGACCTGATCCAACTGTTATTTACGTCAATGGAAAGATTCCCGTTGACTTCAATGAGAGATAAATTTAGCCCCCAGGGACTATGAAAAATCAGCATTTAGTCACACTGGTTCTCGGCGCACAAAACTCTCCTCTTGAAATAACTTGGAAGAAAGGCTAGGAATTACTTGCTAAAGATGTATGCTCCCCTCGGGTGGACTAATGTAATTATGGTTTGTGTCCTTGTTGTCTTCCAGGTGAACACCAAGAATGAGAGGAAGCAAGAGAGAGAATATATGTATTTTTACTGTGCTAAGTTACATTTTGGACACATTATGGAATTAATCATGCTACTACACACAAATATGAACACACACACACACTTACTCCCTATAAAAACCAGCTGTTCCTATTGATTGCCCTTGGAACTGTGCATATATATATATAAAGAATACTCTGGAATTTAATATCATTTATGATACTTTAAACAGCTCTTCTCATATGTCTGGTAAATATGTAAATTACAATTTGTTATAATAATTACAAATGCACATTTCTAATTATTAAACATCGATTCCTACATAAATACCGTTACAAATAAAAACACTGTATGGCACAGATTGCAACCTACAGAAGATTAAAACAAGGCTGCCACTGCAGCTTTCACTGTGCTTATCATTTGTCCTCTCACGTACTTTACATGTGCCTCGCCATGAAAGGAGCACATGAATGATCATAACGTTCATTCAGCCTCTTATCTTCCTTGGTTTACTTTTTTGGCTTTGACTGTACATTAACTTGCCCAGATAATGAGAACAAAGCGTAAATAAAATTAAACCGATAGAGCTAGAGCTGCACACAGTTTTAAAATGAGACTGCCTTGATTGCAATCACAAAAGCACCCCCTGAGCCCAAATTCTGATTGCTCTGTGGGCATGTGAGGCTGCCATTGAGGCCACCTCAGCAACAGGGGAAGATGCAGGTTGTCACTACACCCACCTGAGCTTCCCAAGTGACATCAGTCCCATGGGGAATGCTATCCATGCTGGGGTAGGGTTCATCTTCTCTGCAGTGATTCTTTGAAGCAGAATGGCTACAGAGAGAGAACAGCAGACTGCAGGATGCCCCTTGTTCATAGTATGTCCTCACCACAGGGCTGAAAAGTCAGGCACCATCTGGTTTACTGTCTAATTGGCTCAAAACTTCAGGATAGCACAGCTTGAGAGAGAGACATTGAGAGTAAAACTCCCTAAACAGATGATCAGGGTGTGGTTAGATCATTTCTCCTCAGAAAGAGAAGGCACGAGTTTCACCCTACTCAGCCAGATGTGAGAACTTAACTCATGTCTTTCTCTCCAGACCAAGTGTTCTTGCTGATGGGGTTTTATTAAAAGACCAGCTCGAGCCCTAGCCCAAGTTTAGAAGGGAGGTTTGGGGCCACGAATGTCCTGATCACAGTAGTACTTAACTCCACATTGCAGGTTAGACGGTTAAGTGGAAGAGATGGGAATTTATTTTCACCATGCACAGCCTCCTTCTGTGGAGCTGGGCTTTAGTCCTACACTGGAAATAATATCCAGATGAGGATAATTGGGAAATGAGAGTTCTCCTTATTTACAACCTTTGTGAGTTCAGAAAACCTGATCATGTTCCTTTTGTTCTGTTCCCCAGTCTGCCGAAATGGGTAATATTTTATGGTTTAGGGTAAAGTAGCTGAGATTCCCAAATGGATATAAGGCTGCTGTATTTTATTGTCATGTCTAATTGTAATTAGCACTCCAACGGGCCTTTTTTTGCTGCATGCTCTCTTGATACATTATTATCTATTCTTACTATTGAATGTGTGTGTGGCAGTAGTATTCAGCAGCCCCAGTAAAGATTCTGGGTATGTTTTTATTATATATACAAGAGTTTTATTATATATACAAGAGTTTTACTCTATATACAAGAGTTTTATTATATAGACTAGAGTTTCATACTGAGCTCTAAAAATGATGACAATATTTCAACTGCCAAACAGAAGCCCAGATTCAGCACAGCAGTTAAATACATGGCGAAACATTCTCTATCCAAAGGCTTGCCTAACTTAAGACTTGCTATTAATGAAGATCTCACGTACCCTCTATAAGTATTATTTCTTCTTTCTGTGAAACTGTATTTCTTCTAACACATTTGGGATGACAGTACCTGGCAAGGTATAATATGTCTTTTGTCAGAGAGACAAGACATTTTCTTAAATGTATGGGCTGATCAATTAATTAACTGCAGATTTTTGAAGAAGAATAATTACTGTTATTTTTCTAAAAAACCCAAATGTTTAGAATTTTGGTAGATCTTGACTCATTTCCCACAAAGGGAAAGTGTAGTTCAATACATTTAAACTTATTGGGGTTTTTTCCCCTCATCAATCACAGNNNNAATCAAAGCTGATCAAAGGAAAGTATGCTCTACCATCTCATTTTGAAGAGATGTTCTGCAGGCAAAGGTAGTTTCCTTGTTCGTGAAGAAATATTTCTTGCCCTTACATGAGCCAAGATGTCCCACACTGTATCAGAAAAAAATGTCAGATAAATCATCAGCTTCGTGGCTGGGGCAAAAGGTACAGATGTGATAGAGTACCCAAAAAACGCCATGAATTCCTCACAGATATAAATTGGCGTACCGAATTTAATTTTATCACCCAAAGATTTGCTTGGGATGGTCTAGCTTGGTATTTTTTGTTGATGATTTATTTTGTGATTAAAGTATTTGTATGAAGCAAAGAGAACTAGCAGGCAACACTTAAATTCACCGGGTCTTTTTTTACAGATGATTTGTGCTTTGTGCAAAAGTGGATGTTTAGGTTCCAAAATCTTCTCCAAAATTTCCTTAGTGTTCTGTGCAGTCTCTTGAACTCAGGCTGTAAATCAGACACGTGTTATGCAGCAAGTGCTTGCAGGGAATAAAGGCCCTCACTGCAAGTGCAAGGTGCACACTGTTTTCTTTGCAGAGCAGGGGCATTAAANATAAGTTGTGTGTAATGTAATGTATAAATTCATTTTCCCATAAATGCTCTGTATACTTAGAATATTCACACAGATGTCTAAGCGTTTGTAGGTTTCATCACCAACTTGAATACATATTCAAACAGCTGCCCTTTTCCTATATTAAAATGCCCGTCGCACTTATTTTTACATATAAAAAAGGTGCTGTAAAAGCAGCATTGCTGGCCACAGTTCTGCCCCTCAGGACGTTCCAGAACACTGATACAGCTTCTTCCCCATCATGGGTCTTCCTACCACAGGGTATCAGTAGGAGAGACCTCTAATGGACCTTCTCTCTAAACTCATTCCTGTGTAACAGAGGGACTTCAGCACCCTTTGGTTTCCCGACAAGATCTGTTCATCGAGTCTTACTTATTTGTGAATGTGCCTGCCTTAGAGAGACTTTCACAAACCCCACGGGGTTATGATCACCCTTCTTCTGTGATCTACCCCAGCCAAGACCCATCCGTGTCTCTCCCAGCACCTGCTGCATATCTCCCAGAGCTCAACAGGAGGCGTGTTGGGTGAAATTCAGTGGACAGAGGAGATGAGATGAAATGAGCTAATAGTCACCAACTTTTATCATTGTGGTGACTATTAGCACCATGATTGCCCACCAGCGTAAGTCATCACCTATTTTCCAAGTCCCCTTTTTGGTCAGTACTAGAGTCTTTGCCCTCAACTCCCAATTTCAATTCATTTTTCCCCCAATTCCCTTTTCACTTCCTTATGTGAATTCACGGATTCCAGTTCAGCTGCAGTTCACCTGCACTAATGGAAAGAGTTGAGCTTTGAGTCCAAGTTCTCAAAGAACTTTGGCCCAACATTCATTTACACTTACATGATAAGACATCAAAATATCCTGCAAGGTAGGAGAGAGAAGCATTTTTTCTTGGCCATCCTTCCTTCTACTATGGCCTGGATTATTTTAGACTTTACATATATACCTTTTTCTCACTGTGATCTCTGAGGCCACATTTCCATCGATGTAAGCATTAAATCAGTGGCAGGGTTAGAGCAAGTCCTAATTATATTACAGTTTAATAGGGAAACAGATCATGTCAAGTGGGAGGTCAGCAGCATATTTTTGGAGCACGTCTCAAAGTTCACCCAGTACACAACCCTTCCTTATACTGGAATATTTATAGTTTGTTTGTTTTACACTGGAAATATGCCTTCTGTGAGCTACTCCTGAGAGATGACTCCTCCTCCTATTCAAACTCACCCATAATGGATTAGAATGGGAGCTTTAGAATGGACAAGCTGTAGTAACCCAACGCAAGCAAATCCCAAGCTCCTTCATACAAAACCATTTCCCAGGGCTATCAAACACCCTGGCACCCAGATCCCATATGTGCTGCAATGAGCAACCTTCGTGTTCCTATGCATTCAAAGTTTCATTTCTTTATGGGTGGTCAAATACATCTGCTACTGAGTTAGGAGCCTTCCTCAGGACAACGTCCAGTGGGTTCCTGACACTAAATCTTTCCCTAAGTCCTCTGAAGTATGTGTTTTCTGATGGTGCCTACCCTATGCAGTGAGAGTGAGTAACTACATGGTGTAATTATGCCCTTCTTTCAAAGACCGTGTGCCTTTTCAGGCACTTGCTTTAAAGGATTGAGAACAGGGCTATGTTTCTGCTCTTAAAAAATTCTTGTGTAAAATCTTGGAGCAGCCCTGGGAGCGAGAAACAGAAAGAAGAGTCTCCTCCTCCTGAGCCAACTGTCCTCTCTCTATTTTCTGTAGGGCCTCAAAAAGGAGCATGGAGGGTGCTTCTGTCCCTTTTCAGAGCCTGAAAGCTCAGGTAACCTCCCAGATCAACGGAAATGAGAGATTAAACCTTGACAGCCAGCCACTGGAATTGCACCTGGCTTTTACATATCCCTTCTGGATGCTTAGAGGAAGCGGCACCACCTCACCCTTCCACCAGCGGTTGCAAGAGAGGAGTGACGCCCTGCTAAACTAAAAGAAGAGGCCAAAGCACAGGTAGAGATCTCGGGTTTGTGTCTCTCAAGAGGACAGAGACGCCTCCCTACAACATGAGGGGGAAGTGGTCCCCCATCTCCTGCTGGGGAGGCCGAGCTGCTCCCTGCACACCTTGGTGGTTGACTTGGGAGCCACTTCAAGGGCCTGAAGTCTCCCAGCTGAGAATCGTCATGTAAGACAGGGGATGTAGAGTCGAGTATTGCTGTGACCGGATTTTGGATGGCTGAGGTTTTATGGGAACTCCATTGGCTCCTGAGCCTCTTCAATAAGTTTACATGATACAGTTAAGAACAGCAATTTTTAACAAGGTGTGAGAAACCACTTTGTTTTCCACTGTGATGATCCCAGTGCACCATGACCAGGGACAACCCTCCTTTATAAAGCAGTGGGTAAATGCTCAGACAGTAAAAAGTCTCAACGCTTCCATAACTACCTATTTTGGACTTGTAATGTGAGAGAACTCTCATGGGAACCTTTTAATGAGTGATTTAGCAAAGTTCAGTATCACTTGTAAAGAAAATGCATATTTCCATACCAAAGCAAAATACTGTTTAGAGTTTTTCTGAAAACATCAAACTCTTGCTGACAGAAAAATAAAATGTACACAGTTAAAAAAAGAAGTTCAGCTCTTCTTTGAAACGTGCCACCTTATTCTAAAACAATATGCATCCCAGCTGATCCTGAAAGTGTTGCAGAAGGAATTTCTCTTTCCTACTAGAAAATACAGCCACTCAGGCAGGTAATCACAGTGTTGAACGTTTTCATTTTGCTGAGTATAAGTTTCTTTTATAAGATACTTGGTCTATCAAATGACAGTAAGTCCCTTAACATAAATACCAGTGCAATTTTGCTATGTGAATGAGTGGTTACTAGTTTGGGTTTTTTCTTTAATCTAATCAAGTGAAAGAATTTGGAAATCCTGACCTGAAAGTGTTTCACACATGCTTAATTTTAATTGTGCGTGTAATCCCAGTGAGTCTGGTACTACCCATATGCTTAAATTTAAGCTCATGCATAGGTGTCAGCAGGACAGGGCTTTAACATAGCACAAAATCCAATGTCTAGCTTTTCAGCATTAAAATTTATGCCTTGATAAATTAATTTTTCCTAAGAGAAGTCATTTTGTGAAACAAATTATAAAAAAAATCTGTATGTAACATACATTTAAACCGAGACACCAATATTAATATATTTAATATTTTGATCTTTTAAAATATATAACATTTCTAAAATGTACTGAGTCACATGAGGGACCTGGCACAGGACATCACAGAAAAAACCCTTAGGGAGACGGTTACTGAGAGCCAGGTAAGAACGGGATGAAATTATTTTCATTGCTGTTGGCATGGATATGTACCTCCAACTGTTTGCTGCTGCTGCTTCAGAGTAATATATTATCAGTTATCACCAAAATAGTTATTTTCATTACAGGAATATTGGGCCTTGCTATAATATATAAATATACTCTGAAAACTCATAAAAAATGACTATCACCTAATTTTCCTATATTTTAGAAAATAAGCCAAGTCTGGATAGACCTGTTTACTTTTATATGTTTTCTACAACCATGACAACTTTCTGTACTGAATAATTGTCTGTGAATGTTTTGTTTTGGGAGCTCAGCTTGAACAACAAGCTATCAACAACGAAACCCAACCAACCAGTAAGGGCAAGTAGTACTTGCAAGATGTTATCAGTTACTTCCAGAAAATGCCCCTTGGTGCCTATTTCACTCTGCTATTTTAAGTTACTTAGCAAAGCTTTGACAAGGAACAAAGGTTAAATACTTGGAATTTGCACAGGTTGTATATTCACCGAAGAACGCAATATAAATGTTACAAATAAATGGGAGTTCCCCCAAGAAGAAAAAAACGTGCAGCATAGGTTCAGCTGCTCTGAACATCATTAAAAGAAGACAATTCTTCTAGAGCCAAGTGGGAAAGGCAGAGGTAGAAATGCAGAGTACTGCAGAGGTGTTGCTTTCAAGACTGCTTTATTAGGGGACTCCAGGCAGGTATGGAGCTGAGCAGAACTGTGTTACAAACACCTCCTGTTATGTGTTTCTCTAAGGAATAACACCTGAAGTACAGGAACCTGCTCTGGTAATACTGGAATATATTTCAGCAACCTGAGCTGAGGGCTGAGCTTTGGTAGTTAGGGATATTGGTAATTAAAAGCAGTGAAAACAGATGTAAATCCAGTGGCACAGCATGCTACAGAGATGGATGTTTGTATTTATAAAACTGCAGTCCTGCATGAGCTTATAGCAAATCAGATCAAATTTAAGACTGCTAAATTTTGCTGTGGGAATTTATTTCTGTTGATAGGGCTTGGATTGTTCTGTTTATGTTTTGTTTGGGTTCTGCTGGCTGATTTTATCAACGTGTGTTAAATACATTCATGCTGGTCATTGTAGCAGCAGCTGGAATGCAAAGCCATCTCCACCAAGCCATCCCTTAGTAACTAAGAAGTGGCCAAACTGAAGGAAACAGATTTAGAGTTTGCCCATTGTCATGCAGTATGAAAACCATAGCACAGAAAACACAAAACGTCCAAGTCCTGACTCTCCTGACAAATGGGGAATATTGTAAGTACAAGGCACTGTGGCAAACCTTTCCTCCTCCAGCCTTCCTCAGCCATGAAGAACTTTTTTTTCCCATTTCTGGTCCTCATCCAGCTCTGAGAGTCAGTGACGATAATCAGAGCATGCCAAGCGTCTGACCTCAGCAGATTTTCTTGTGAAATAAAGAACGCAGTGTGACGTGCAATCTTCTTCTCAATTCTTCAAATATGTCGCCTGGAATACATTCTCTCTGCTAACACTTCTGCTATCAGCACTGTTTTCTGCATTTGACCCTCTTCCCTACTTGTAGTACTATGGTATTTTATAAGGAAGTTGTTAACAGGTAATTTTTCATTCTACTACTCCAGCAAATTGTAGTAGGTTTGAGTTGGTATTTCAAAATTAGCTTTCTACCTTCATGGCTAATCCTCGCAGGACATTTAAAACCAGTGATGTTCTGGGTGCTCAGCACGTTTCTGAATTAGGCCTCATCAGAAGGATATCCAGCCAAAGTTGACAAACTTATAAATACAAAATGACCCAGTTTCATTCAAGAATCTACTTGTACACAAACAAACCAAGTCAGAAAAAAATAACATATTTCTCAAATTACTTTTAAAAATCCTGAGAAGTCAGCAATTGCTAAAAATTTCAGGAAACACTTGAAACAAGTCTTGACCACTAAGATTTTGTTTTACTGTTAGTTTTTTCATATACTAATACATTCTGTAGTTACTGTTTCTGCTATTTATCCAGAACATATTCACTGTAATTCTTCTCTGTACTTTTTATCACTAGCCTGCTTTAATTACAGAGAAAAGATACTTCATTGTGGTAACAGCACTTAATTTTGCCTTATCCTTATTGGTTTTCTTCTTTTGTGCTAGTCCCATACACATGGTTCAAAGCACTTGTGAGATGATCTCATTTTTTTTGTTTTTGTTTCATTTTGATCTTGTTTTCCTGGCTGAGAGGATGTGTGTCACTTGTGTTTTGAAATGAACTCTGGTAAATACAGCCGCTTCTTGAAAAGATCACTGCTCCCCTTTGAGCACGACTCTGCCATAAATATGCAAGTGGGAAGAAAACTATGAAGAACTTGTTGTGTGAACTACCCACGGGCTCAGTCTTCTCCTCGTTACAGCCCTGCTTCTGGATCCTTCCCCACAGGGCACACGACACCTCCCAGCCGTGCGTGACACCGAGTGCCAAAGAAGGGTAATTGTGTTATAAGGCTTTTTAATTCCCCAACTTAGTTCAGCTGTTATCAGCAGCTGGTTACTTCAGCTGGCTGATATGCCTTGGTGTCTTGTAAACATTCGGTCTAGTGCTGTGCATTACTCATAGTTGGAAAATCACTTTGACTCCTGTAGCATAATTATGTTAATGTCAAATGAGTCACAGGGGAACAGAAAACTTTTATCAGAGCTGCACCTCAGTGCCAGTTTCTGAATGCTCCTGTTGGCATGATAGAAGTAGGTTAGGGGGTTTAAGGGAAAAAACAACTTTCATTTAATGAGTGATATAAAATTATGATAATAATTACTCACGAGGAAGCTTACGTGACAATCAAACTTAGATTCACTGAAACATAACATTGATAAGAGAATAGCCTGCCTGATTATTTCTAAGAGCATGAATGAAAAATACTGAATTTTTAAACAATTACTTTTCCAAGAAAACTTCAGGTATCTTTCGCACATAAACAGCTTTTCACATTCATTACTTAGTTTCAAGGGCAGTAAGTAATTTATTTAAATTGACATCTTAATTAGATTGCATTTCAGAGCCAACCTCCTCTGATATTTACCTCTTTCTTGGTTTAGTTAACACTAGTAATCAGCTAGGAAAAAAATACCAACAGCCTTTCAGCTCATGTTTGGGTCATAATGCAAAAAGCCAAAAGCCCTTCAACAAGCTAAAAGTTCTTATAACATATCTTGTCCCAGCTTAAAGCAGACAAAGGGCCAATGAGAGCAGAATTTTTTCCAGAGTTTAAAGACAAGGGGACAAACATCTGTGACACAGTGGCTGTCTCAGGGCTAAGCTGCAGCACTTCTTTTTTTCTGGAACATACAGAGGCAAGTTCCTCTGGTATTTCCCTACCACGATTTTACATGCTCAAACATATATCACTATTCCCGCGTGCCCTCCTGATGAATAGGATATACCATCTGAATGTAAAGGGAAGCGCTTTTTTTTCACAGATGGCTGAAACATAATTCTCAGAACACAAGAGTTTCAGTATTCTGACAGATTCCACTGTGCTATTCAATAAAAAGGCTCAAAAGTAAGGAAAAGGCAAAAGCTGAATTGAAAATCATAATCATATAATTTCAGTTGGAAAAAAAAATCACCTAAGGCAATATAATAAAAATCTCTTATGAATAGTAGCTGCATTTACATTAATGTTCTATTTGAGAGGGAGACAAGACTTACATTTCTCTGGGAGCGCCATCCCTCTCAGCATATCCCCTTCATCTGCTGACTTCTCATCTCCTGCCTTTTCTGACTTCTCTCCACTTATCCTAGAAACTGTTAATAAATTAAATCTGCCATGTCCTATAAGAAACCAACTGTTGTTACTAAATTGAGTGGGAATATAAGGTCATACCATAGGTGACTAAGTACCCCCCAGATTTCCCTACGAGCCATGATCTAAATATGATGGTACAGCATCATCTCGACCTTATAATGAGTGAGGGGCTTTATTTCAGAGCACATCCGCGACCCAGAGATAACCTACTATGGACAACACCTGTAGTTTGAAGCCTTCAGCTCTTGGCTGAGCTAAAATGGTGTTTTATTATGTACAACAGTTCATGCCTAACACATCAGTAGAAAGCCTTTACTTGCAGCATTTGGTTATTTTGTATTTCGCGTGGGAACATACAGGAAATACATCGAAGCATTCCTTCCTTGTAAATTACCACCGTTTCATTAGTGATGTGCGTGCGTGGTTTGCCCCACGGAGGCGGCCAGACGCTGTCCGTGCGCTGCTGCTGCCCTGGGGCAGGACCCGGCGCTTCCCTCCTCGCCGTGCCCGCCACGCTCCCGCGCTCGCAGGCCGCGGGGAAGCGCTCTGGGGAAGCGCTGATGGAGAGAACCGCTGCGGAACGCACGCGGGGAGCATCACCCGCGGCCGAGCCGCGCGG
>WEIT01015925.1:61476-80274 GCA_013389985.1 Dryoscopus gambensis | reverse complement strand
CACATCAAATCAGCACATACAATTAGCAACAGAAAGAAACTATTGTGATACTGAGCAGCTCCTTCACTTATTTATGCCTATTACATTATGAAATTACTTCCTTTATAAGTAGTACAAAGTGAGGTTTTTTCCTACAGAGGAAAGCAGATGTGTAAGTGCCATGTACTGTTATAATACTGTTCAGAAATGGACCACTGCCTTTTCTTTCCTTGAGAGCAAAATTATTACTGAAGAGGATGGTAGTATTTTTTTTTTTAAAAACGTGCAAATGTTTAGTTAGTCATTTTAGTTTTAACACTTGTCTGTAAGGAAGGCGAATGTGGGTACCTTACAAAACTGAAGACAGTCACACTTAAATAAATTTATGAACAGGATCCCTTTACAGTTCATAAACCTCTGGCTTGCTCCCCCTTTTATGTAAAGAGTCAAGCATAGTATAATTAATATTCTATGCCATAAATCTCACTAGACCACAAGAGGGAGCAGCTTTCAGAGGTGCAGGCAGACTGACAAAGAGGAAAAAAACTCCAATTAACAAAAATAACCATGCAGCAGACGCTCTGTTTCAGAAAAGAAAAAAGAAGTAGTGGCACTCTCCCAACTAGCCAGGTGGTATTTCAAATTTTGTGGTATTTCAAATTTTGCAGCACGTAATCAGCAGGCTCATCCTTCAGGCTGAAGGAGACAACAGGTAGATACCTGCTCATCACAAATGACTCAGTTTAACAGATAATCCTGTGTTCATTTTCAAACCTTCTCCTAGACTGATCTGAACACTTTCTCCCAGTGGGAGACAGAAGTTGCAGCCTTAACACCTCAAGCTGGATATGTGTAGGGTCATACCTCTGAAAAAGAAGTACTCCTTTGGAGAATAATGTCAAGTCAAAACAATGCTATAAGAAATATTTCACTTACAAAGATTCAGGCCATATTTCCAATCCATCTGTTTTATTTCAGCACCTTTTATAGAATCTGTACTTTAGGGTTGGTTTTCCTCATTTTTTTAAGGAAAAGCTCCAGAAACAAATACAACACGCCTCACTGGCTTTCTCTAATCTTGGCAAATAAATCTGTTCACTTAAGCAAATTGCTGTGAATTCAAGCCTATTGCAATGGATCTCATCTCTTGCAAGAGCCATTAAAACAGAAAGCTGGATTTTCTGCATCAGGTGAATCTGCGTGCCTGGGCAGACCATTGCCCTGTTCACTCTGCTACACAATCACATGATGAAGCAACATTTCTGGGTCAGAGAGGTAAGGGCATGCTGTTGTGCAGTACCTTGAGAGCCACAGAATTAACAAATGGAAGCACATACTGGTGTCACCTCATATCTTTACTGGCTCAGACAGTTCTAATGGGATGGAGTTACAACACTTATCAGTTCTAATTTGGTTGATAATGCGGTTTCAGGTAGAATTTCTCCTCTTCCTGAACTTCAGCATTTTTATAAAACATAAAAAATCAGCAGAATTTTTTTTCCCCTTGATTACCCATAAGGCACAAGAAAGATTCTGTAGGACACTGGATTTTTTAATAAATGTCACATCATTGCATTTGGAAACAGTGTGACTACATGTCAGACTGGTGTCCCTGCCTCCTGCATGGCTGTAATGCCTGATTTCACACTGGATCACACCCATCCACTGTCAGTGTGCACAGGGGCACTATGCCTGCCCGTGATCCCTGACTCCTATGAAAAAAGGCACCAAGTGGCAGAAGTACCCCATGTACACTGGCATCCCACCCCTATTTGGAATTCTTACTGCAACATCTGAAAGAAACGCAAAAACCTGGGCAGTACGGATGCAGCCAAAGAACACTGATTCAGGTGAAGGATTCAAGCTCACATCAGGTATTAAACGTAATGGCAGCATCTAAAGACTCAGTTATCATTTTCTGAAGAAGCCCCTGTGGTCAATTTATAGAATAAGAAGATCAAGGATAGAGATGACAAAGATGTAACACTAAGGCTTATGGTCCCTTTGGGGACCCCTTCTCACTTCCTATACACACCATGGGAAAGGTTTATTCTATAAGAGCAACACTTTCCTGGTGGGAAATGCTGGGGACAGCAGTATCTAAGGTATGCAGGTGCATGACTCCCAGCTACATGCAGCAGGGATTCTCAACTACTGCCCCTTTTCTGGAAGAAGACAGTGAGGCTTCATTGCCACAGTATTTCAAGGAGGAAGGTCTTTCCTTGTGCCCTGTTGCATGCACAACCTTAACTCTGTGGTCCCAAGAGCAAGAGCTTACTGAAGACAGAGACCAGCTTTCAAGTTCTCTATTGGCTTGATTCAGAGGAAGGAGTTGGATTCAGGTCTCCCATTCCCCAGGCTATCCCCAGATGAGCTTTTCTTCTCTCTAAGCTTCATAAATCCCTTTGTATAAATAATTAAGTGTTCAGTGAGCCACAGAAGGGAAAGGGAGTGATTCTCCGGCCTGCTAGTTAGCATGCTCATCTGGGAAGTGGGCAAGTCAGGTTCAAACCACTGCTGCAACGACTAGTTAATTATTCATAAAAAACAGCTTCAATGGGAGCGAGGCAGCGCAATTATCCAACAGATTGGCAGTGCATCTACTCTCCTGGGATGCGGGAGAGCTTAGTTCAATCCCCACTCCAAACCAAGGTGATGGAAGTTTTGGGAATGGCCTACTACTTGGAATTGTCCCTGAGAGTGCTCAGTTGATCAGAGCATGGTGTTAATAACACCAAGGTTGTGGGTTCAATGTCTGTATGGACCACTCACTTGAGAGTGAGATTGATCTTTGTAAGTGCCTTCTAACTTGGAATATTCTGTGATCTGGAAATAAAGTTAGTGCTAACAATTTGGCTGTTAGGTGAATTGCATGTATGCAGGTAATTCTGGTAAACTCCAAATTCTCCTCCCCTTAGTGCACATGTTAACATGAAACACATCTGTTGAGGGTAAACCTCATTTGTTGTACAAAAATATTTTGTACATCAAGTAAATAATCTGTATTTCCTTTACAGTAGTGGTGAAAAAGATGATCAAGGACATTTTCTGAATGGAATTCATCTCACTAACCTAAAATCAGTGAAGTAACATCTTCTCCAGAAGTTTTAGCTGACCATAAGGGAGTCTAGATGTCCAGTTTGGATGCAGATGTCTGTCTGGGAGGCATTCAAAGTCAGCTGAGAGGAGACCCACTCAGGTTCCCATGGTGCACCTTGTGTCGTGATGCAGCCAGTCACGCATCAGTGGGAGTGACCTGATGCACAGCACTAAAGCATCAGCAGAACCTCCCCTGGGGCCATGAGAGCCCCAGGCCTCGCTAAGTGACACATGCTCTCCTTGCAGAGCTCTCTCCATTAGTCATCTAAAATTGCCCCTTTCTCTTTGCTGCCTTATTTAGTTTGGTTGAAATACACATCACAATAGCTTCCACTTTTCCTAGGGCTTAAACACAAAACTCTAAAACATTGTCAGCCTGTGAGGAGGCAGTATAACTTAGCAGCATGTGATTTGGTTTTGGTTTTAATCATTTTACAAATTCTAAACACTGGGATATCTTAGTTCTTATGGGACTGTCAGTTAGTGGAAGGGCATAGTTCCTCCTTGGTGCCATACTAAAAATGCCAGTAGAACCAATGAGTGTTAGCATGCACATCCCATTGACACAGGCAGCGATCTGATCCACCCAGTATGCTTGTCAGAGCCCTCTCTGAGATTAGCTCAATGCCCTCCAGATGGGGAAGCCACAAGTGAGTAGAATGAAATTTTTTTTTAGGTTGTTTTCACATTAAACAAGTAATAAAGTTACATGACTGTAGCCTGCATCATGCCTTTAAATGTGAAATTAGAATGTCATTGTCACCTCCCAGCAGATGGGGCACAGGGTTCGTCCTCACAGTAGAATTTCCTAGGGAAGCACGCTAGGGAGAACATTTTGGCAGGAAAGTCCCTGTAGAATAATGTCATCCAGATGTGGAGGTATTGCTGGGTGAGAAACAGTGGAGATCCGTGAGTCTCATCAGTGAGATTATGGGTGTAGTACCTAGATCAGAAAACACAATGGATTTGTGTTGTTGCTCTGGCTGACCTCCAAGAGACAGTGCACATGGAGCTGGAGGCACTAATGGGAAGGAGTTAGAAACGTTACTCTGCCATGTAAAAACCCTCTTTGGAAGTACTCAAATAAAAGAAAATAATCCAGAAAAACCCCACTTCAGTAGCTGCGAAGTTTTTCTGAGCTTTGAGTTATTGCATACTGACTTACACATCACTTGTCCATGTCCAGTTGCCTACGTGCATAGAATCTCATGGTTCAGCTACAGCAGGGCTATACAGCGGCTATGCAGGCTGTATGCTTCCGCAGCAGAGGCTACGACACTTCTCTGCACCAAAGTCTAAAAAATGGGCCTCTCTCTTCACAGGCAGTACATGAGTATCTCACTCTATGTTTTGATTAACAAATTTGAAGGCTAGCAAAAGACAGCAAGCAGTAGCTTTGGTGGTTGTGCTTTAAAGAGAAGGACCCTGGCCCAATTCGGGCCAAATCCCAAGTAATGAAAGTGCTGTGCTCCAGCAAGGAACAGCAGCCTAGACATGATTCTGCTCTGCACTAGATGCTGGTGACCTCCCTGTAAGGATGTCCTCAGCATGTGTGTGTCATTGTGGCTCAGCTCCCTGCGATATCTCACTCTTTACAGACACTGGGCCGTGACTTTCAGTGGGGCTCTGATTCACACTTCTGGGGAAGCAAGCTTCAGGAACCACGGAAAAAATGCCTTGCCTTGCCTTGCCTTGCCCTGCCTTTGCTGATTTCTCTTCATCCATGCCATACAAAAAATTGTGGAGCACATCCATGTCTCTGATGCCCCACGCATACGCTTAAGATCCCACAGAGCAGTGCAAACTCCCTCAGCTACTAACATACAAAGGGATGTTATGGCAACTCTACTTCCTTCCTTTGTACATGTTTCTTCCTTTAAAAATGGTACACACAGTAGAAAGGCACAATACACACTTTTTGGGGTTGTGGGGTTTTTGTTGTTGTTGTGGTGGGGTTTTCTTGGTGGTTTGGGGGTTTTTTTTTGCTTTGGAGCTGGATAGCATAAGCTGTTCAGCAGATGTGTTCGGGAAACAGTTTGCAACTTTGCTTAACCTAAAATTTATTAACAGGGCTGCACAATTTTAGTACCAATAAATAGTTTACATGAAAATGAACTACATAAATGCAGGAATATGTGTACTTGATTTACAAAACTAGTACACATCTCTTTTCCTATTTGCAGCTGAACACATTCAATTATCAGTGTAATTACAGGGTAATTCTCTCTCTTCCACATCATGCAATTTTATTTTAGATTTGAACAATACACATGTATGGTTTGTCTGGTTTTTAATAGATACCATATTGTTCATCCATTCTGTTAGTTGTATAACTTAATTTAAAATTCCCCATCTCTGCATGGTCCTCAAGTTTGGAGTTTTTTTAAAGTTTTCTCTTGAAGGGAATTGCTACTCATTGGTAGCAATTTTATTAGTTTAAACTCAGAGCTGTTTTCCAACTATTATTCTTCAAGTAGGTAGGGATAACCTCTAAAAGCATCTTTATATAAATGAAGTATCTCTTCCAACACTGAGTGCAAGAAGATGGAATTGTGCATGGCATGACATTACCATTATGTTCTGTTGTTCACAGCACTTTATTCCATTCACTACATTCCTTGCCTTCAAAAAGCAGGGAAGGGGGTATCTGTGCTTCCCAGCTGTGCTCTGAAGATGTCCTCTCTGAGACCTACTTTTGGCTAGATCTATCAGCGATATCATCCCGAAACACCCACCCTCAAACATTAATAATGTTTGTCCAGAGCATCTTACCAGCTTCTCTTGCAAATTCTTCCTGCAGTTACTCTTAATTAAAGGTCACTGCACTACAGTTCTGAGCTACTTGCTTTGGTCATGGCTGAAATTTTATATAATATTTAATTTTCATTTTGCAGGGAATGTCCTAGCAAGTGTTAGTGAAGGCAAACCCACCAAAGGGATTGTCACTCTCACCCTCCACTTAGATGGGAGCTGTTCTAGCATTACGTATATGTTTTTGCACACGTTTTCTTTCACACAAATTTATTTTCTGGCCACAAGATTCTGAAAGAAGAGAACATCAAATGCTCTCCCATAATTTCTATATTGCTTATGCTTTTGTGCACAAAAGCTGCTCTGGTTTGTTTCAGCCTGTGTTTCTGTCTTGATGTCATGTGAATCATCTCTTATTTCAGCTAGTTCTGTCCTAGGCTTATTTGTCTGTTTGCTGATCAATACTACTGATGCAGCTGAGTCCAGTGCCAGTGCCATGACAGTGTCAGCTTGGTAGCTGTGTGGTTTCTGATTTTTAGCAGTTCACAGTATATGAGAAATTCATCTATGCATCTTCCAAACTTTAAGAGAAACATAAGTCTTTGGTCTCATTTCAGTTGTGTTGCCAGTGGATGTAATAAGAAACACGGCATTTCTCTTAGGTATTTATACTTTTCCAAACTATTTAAGATTTTTTTTGATCTTTCATTAATTTAGCTCTAAAGACAGATGTCAAAAAGCATCCTTTGCCATATGTTCTAAGTTCACTGTGGCACCCTGATAACTGTCCTTCCTTTATCTATTTTGCACTTTTTTCCATGCTACCCTGGAAAAAGTTAATTTTTCATGAATAAGCCATATATACATATTGCACCAGAGGATGAAGTATTGCTCACAGCCATGCCTGAAGTCATTCAGTCAGCCAAAGCAAAGAAGTTGAGCAGTGAAATTTATTTCACTTCTGGCGCCACACTAAGAGACGCTCAAAATACATTTGCATGAAATAACATCAGCTTTACCAAATCTACTAAGCTATGAGCAATTCTGCATATGCTAGTAGACATTGCCATTTATGATAATAAAAAATTATGCACACACAGAGCTTACACCAATGCATACATCTGGAACTCAGAAGACTACTGTTTCTTCCTTGATTATGAGTGAGAGATTTTTGTTTGCTTGCTCAAATTATTTAAAAATATAGAGGTCAAAAAGAAGAACAGTGCAAACTGGCAAGACAAATAACTGCGTTCCCTCTGAAGGCAGTATATTATTGCAAGATTTAAAATTTGCTCAAAACAGTGTTATTTTTAAGAAAACACTAATCTTGAGGTGATAATATCTACCTTGCAATGTGAAGTGGCTTTGAAGCTAAGTTCTCCATCCATCTGCCACTGCTTACCCACTGCACTTTTTTGAGCAGTTTGTGGCCATTCAACTGGTTTTCTCTGGGAAAAACTCATATGCACACCAAGTATTTAAACATTCTCTAGGATATGCTCTCCTGTAGTGTGGATGAGCCTTGGAAGTATCTGCCCAGCCACATTACCTCCACGTACCCCATCTGCCACTGAGATGTTGCCATGACCTGAGACAGCAAAAAGTCACTTGTCACATGGCCCACAGTGTTTGGTAGGAGCCTGCAATTATACTGTGCTCATGCTGTCTGCCAGAATATTATGAGGACACAGCAGGATTTGGGAATGCTTCATTGTTTTTCCAGGCTCAGACAAATTCAGGCATAGACAACAAAACACAAAGCTAAACAAGAAGAGAAGCCATACCTTTGCTTTCAGGACTTGCCTCTTCTTCATATTCACCAAGAAAAATCCCCTACATTTATGCTGGATTACGATGCATAAAATAATATTCCCTGCTGTGTGCAGGATTTTGGAACAAATGCATCATTGCTTCCTGTTTTAGAGAGTATTAGCAGCTAGCCAAGATGGAGGGTCCTGGCACATACCCAGGGCTCCGCCGATTTCATGTGTCCGCTTGCTTACACACACACACCCTAGGGTCGCCCAAACACAGCCTGGTGGTAAAAAACCCCAAGAGATACACCTACTCCACAGGCACAACTGCATCTTTCAGTGCCGAATACACTAGCAGTTATAATCTTCAGACACACCAGTCATGAGGTGACTTCTGCCAATTCAGAAGCATAAATGTGGCTAAGCCATTGGAAACAGCACAGAGTCCTGTGACTGGCAAAAGAGCAGAATTAATCTTCAAACTAATTGTATTATTCTCTTAAGTGTTAAAGTTATGTGAAAATAATTTCAGGAAAATAAAACATTCAAAAATTACCAAATTTAGTATTATTATGATTGCTTCTTACAATTCAATATTGACTCCATGACTGACACCTTTTTCTGCCTTGATCTTGAGGAATATTTTGATAAAGGGAACAGAAGTTCTGATCATAGTGTCCAAGATCTATGTTTAAGAAAGATAAGGAAAAAATAAGAGTATTATTCACCTATGGCTAGAGTACTAATCTATTATTACAGTATTACTCACCTATTATTATCTTATTATTAGAAATGCTGAAGCTTGGTGCCAGCGTTGCTCAGGAGGCAACGGAAAAGAGAAATCACTTTGGTTAATATTTTCTATCATCTCTGTTCAGCATGAGCTGGCCTGAATTTGTTCAGAAATTCCTGCAGGTATTACAATAATACACTAAAAGTTTGTGCAGAGAATTTAGCAAGCTTTCCACGCACAAGGAAATGGAATGTTTTATGTATCCTATGCAGCCAATTGTCACAATTAACATTTGTGATTAACAGGAAGTAATGCTCTGAAGATATTAACAATCATGGCCCTACTGTCAACACTGGTTGAATATATGGACAACTAGAATTGAAANAGTCAAGACTAGGCAGAACAAATTGTCTTAATTACAGATGTCTGTAAAACAGGAAGGCAGAATGAAAAATACAGAATCAAATGGGCCTTGCATGGGCAAAACTCTCATTTGTTCCAGCAACTGCTTCTTAATATAAACCATTTCCACCCATAGACCTCTCTCCCTGCATCTGTGCTTTTAATACCTTGCCATTTGCACTTGTGTTCCTTAAGGCAAAGCTCTGGTTTTGGTTACACAAGTAGAAATGCAGTAGCTTTTCTCTGTATTAATATTAGCATAGTGAAGAGCAAAAATTTGGCCTAAAATTCTGAAACAATTTTTTATATGTATTTTTACTGGTGTGTCAGCAAAGTATTACAAATACCCTGCCAGCAGTTTCAAAATTCCCATGGAAAGAACAAGAATACAAAGCCTGTGCTGAAAGGGATTGTTTCCAGCACTGTAACCAATTTCACAGCTGATAACACACACATCTACCAGCAGATAAGCAAAGAAAATATGTTTGTACTATTAACTACGTCTCTGATGTACTGGACAGAACATGAGTTGCCATTTTCTTCTCTTAACTTTAGAGCTACTTAGATGCTTAACTATGTTGTTCCCATGGGATTCAACAAATTTCTATTGTGTTACTATGAGTGTGTCTTGTATGCAACAAGAATTTCAGACCGCAGGACATCAGAAGTGATGTCCAAAAATCCAGGGAGAGATTATACAAGCCTTTCATCTAAGATATATTTCTTCTATATTCCTAGCATGGAGTCTTCCCTAAATGATGTGGTGCCATCATAAGCAAGGTTTTGGTCACCCAGCTCAAAATAAGCAACATAAAGGTCTGAATGGTTAATACTGACCCAATGCAGTAGTACTGAGGTACAGCACCTGTCCTATGTGGAAAGGCTAGAAGAATTGGGATTGTTCAGGCCTTGGAGTGACCTAACTGCAGCCATCCATCCGGTGCTTGAAGGGACACCACAAGGAACAGAGACTTTTTATAAGGGCATGTAGAGACAGGACAAGAGGCAATGGATTCAAACGCAAACAAAGTAGGTTTAGATTGGATATTAGGAAAAAATTCTTTACCATGAGGGTAGTGAGGTGCTGAACACGCTGCTCAGACAAGCCGTGGATATCCGATCTGATACCAGTATTCATGGTCAGGTTGAATGGGGCTCTGAACAAACTAGCCTAATGAAAGGTGTCTCTGCAAATGGCAGGGGGGTTGGAACTAGATGATCTTTTAGGTCCCTTCTGCCAAACTTTTCTATGATTCTATGACATTCCCCAGGATCATTTAAAGTTTTCTCTTGAATTTCAAGAACATCATATATAACACTTGATTTTAATTTAAACTTCTTATTTAACTTCAAGTAGCAAATTTTGTATAAAGTTTTCTTAATAAAGAAAATTGCTTTCAATCTCCATGGGTTCTGTTCATTTGCATATATCTCCATCAGATAATACAAAACAAAACGGTCAGTCAAAATAAGGAAGTGACAATAAAAAGAAAGTAAACAGTTCTATGAATCTAATCTAAGAACATCTTGCAGAGAAAGGGAGGACATGTATCTGAAAATACTGTTCTGATTTAAGACCCTTTCTAATGACAATGACTTTGGAATTTTTCTGATTTCATGTAGTCTCCAAATGAGCATTTCCAGCAAAGCTGAAATTGCTCGTACTGAAAAAGAGCCCAAAGGAAAACAATCAGAAAATTCATGCTATATTCCATGGCTTATATTCCTTTGGCTAAGAACAGTGATATATGATATGAAAAGACCTGACAAATATATTTCTCACAAATAATGTCTCTGAATATACTATCTGGACTCTGTAGGACAGCTTCCAATGAGAAAAACTAATGATCTTATCCCTAACCTCTGTTGGATTAACCTATTTAAGGATTTGTTGTCTTTTCAACATTGCATTTTGGAAAATATGCAAGTAATGTTTTGGTAACTAAGGCAAATTATTTCTAGTGTTGAGTCATGTATGCCAGTCAGCCAGTTTCTTCCTGATAAAGCCTGTTTTGGTCATGAAGGTTAGTATGTATAATAACAGTAAAAGTCCCTGTTAGTGGTTTAAGTTGCATCCAATAGTCCATTGTCAGTGATACATCTTCCCCACTACTGTTCTGTGCTCACTTATCGCCACTCTGGGCCTTCAGCAATGCTTTCCCAGCACACACTGCTGTTCACTAGCAGTGTCCCACTCTAGGGAAATCACTTGCACATTTCTGGAACACTTTCCTCTTGCAAAGCAGTGAGCTCCCTGTTGCTGTGGTCTGCTGCAGCACTTTGGTGCTAAAAAAGAAGAGATAATATTAAATAGGTCTGTATTGATGATCCAATGGAACGTACTTCAATAATCATCTCAGGACCAACATTCATAACTGTGTATCATGCAAGAAGTATGCCAAATATCTGATTTTATGATTAAGCAGGACATGGGAGTGGTTAGGACAAAGTCCTGAGAAGTCCTTGATTTTCCTGAATTTAGGCCAAGTCAGATTTTCTGTCCATGACAGGCGATGCGATATAGGCAAAAATAGCTTGTCTTTTTTTGAATTATCCCTGTTCAGTCTCCCTGTTCAGTTCTAAACAGTTTTACAAAGTAAAAAAAAAAAAAAAAAGGTGGAAGGACCATCATCCCTGTCTTCAGGGTGAAGTAAAGTTCACTGTCCATGATTCCTGCAACTATTTCCAGTTAATGCAATCAATGATACAGAGACTGAGAGGTATATTTGATTCTGGAAATGAAAGAATGAAACATATAATTAGCTGCCTCAGATAACAGTTTCAGCAGATGGGTAGGAGAGCAATGCTTCTAATGGGCCTTTTTTTGACCCAAGGGAGGTTGTCAATTGCTTTTGCTGACTGCATGCAGAATTGAGGACATCTGGGAGATGAGTCCTTGACAAATGTGTTTATGCAGTTTGTCAAACAAGCACATTTGTGAGCAACACTTTCATGATTATTCCTGAAAAAGAATCAGAAAGTTCACTAATTGCTGTAAGCCACCTCTCATGATCTGCCAAAGACATACAGGTATATGAAATCTTCCTTTAATTCTCAAATAAATGCTGTACACCCTCTTCTGTGACAACACAGAACTTTGTCACCTTCTCCCTCCCTATTCTCTGTGCTCTTTCCCCTCCTCCCTTTGTACAGTTATGCTACCATTACTCATAGGATCCCTTGTCATTTTACAGATGCATTTTTAAAGTTCCTTACATTTTCTCTATCTTACATCTTACTTTTATTACTTGTCCTAAAGTCTTCCCAGGGTCCAAGCAACTTTTATGCCTACCAGCACTCTGAATTCTCTTTCACTTTACAGATTGTAGTAAAACTTGAAATTTTGTTTCCATGGAATTAAAAAAAAAAAATACAGATTGTGAATTCCCTGAGAATCCAAAATGTAAAAATACTTAAACTAAAATTGTTTCTGAAAATGCATTTTCTATTTAATTTGAAAACAATTTGTTGATTCAAAATTATTTTGTGACTGTCTTCTCACTTACTTTATTTCATGCTTATCATATTGTAACAGAATAATAATAAAAATATTCTTTAAAATTTTGATTTTAAATATAGTAAGGGTAGCTGTTACATAATATTGACTGAACCATCCTATGCCTAGATCAAAGTCTCTCCAGTTCATGCAGTAATAGTACATTTTGACACTGATATTTTGATATATAGAACAAGAAGATAAGCATCCGGTGCACTAACAGGAGAAACAGCTGGTTTCAATATCTTTGAATACTTTTTTCCAGGACACCAAAAACTAACACAGCAACATCTGTAGACTGAGCATGCCTGTAATACTCTGCTTTCTAGATTGTAATATCCAGCACATCATCACTGCAGATGATCATAAACGACTTCAGGTCCAGCAATTATTTCAGAATACAGGCTCCAACTGCATTTAAGATGTTGACATCTGCTGAAGTAAATTCAATAAGTTTGAGATAAAAGAGCAAAATTTATCATATTAATTACTTTTAAAAATTATTAATGCAGTTAGCTATATATCAGTGTTCCTCTGTCACGCTTCCACAAGACCATTTGTTGGAAATTAAAGTCGAAGATAGAAAGATTTTAATTAAAGTAAGACAATTGTGTGAATTACTTCCTCTTGTCTACCAAGACAAATTTTGCTTTACTGCTCCTCTAGGTCAATTCACACTGATTTTGAAGTCTTAAAACTTTGTTTTCCATGCATTTGAGCATTTCTTTTTGGAAACACAAAAAGCGTTCTCTCACCTAGAGGTAAATGAAACTCAGTTGTGCAGACTTGACCCTGGATGGACACTAGTTCCCACCAAAGCCGCCCTATCACTCCCCTCCTCAGCTGGACAGGGGAGACAGAGTGCATCAAAAGGCTCAAAAATTGAGATAAGGACACTCACCAATTACCGTCATGGGCAAAACAGACTTGACTAGGGGAAATCAATATATTACCAATTAAATCAGGGTAGGATAATGAGAAATAAAACCAAAATAAAACCAAACCTTAAAATGCCTTCCTGCACACCTCCCTGCTTTGTGGGCTCAACTTCAGTCCCAAATTCTCTCCCTCCTCCTCGCCAGCAGTGCAGAGGAATGAGGATTGAGGGTTGGGGGTTGGGGGTTGTGGTCAGTTCAACACACATTGTCTCTGCCTCCCCTTCCTTTGCAGGAGTACACGTCACACTCTTCCACTGTTCCAGTGTGGGTCCCTTCCATGGAGTGCAGTCCTTCATGATCTGACTGCTCTACCAGGGGTACCCCACGGGAGTCACAAGTTCTGGCAACAAACTTACTGTGCAGTGTGGTCTCCTTCCTCCAGTGGGCACAGGTCCTTCTGTCTTCCAGCACAGGCTTCCCAGGGGTCACAGCCTCCTTCAAGGGCATCCACCTCCTCTGGTGTGGGGTTCTGCACAGGCTGCAGGGGGATCTCTGCTCCACTGTGGTCCTCCATGGGCTGCAGGGGCACAGCTGCCTCACCATGGGCTGCACCAGGGCCTACAGGGGAGAGAACCTCAGCTCTGGTGCATGGAGCACCTCCTTACTCTCGTTCTTCACTGACCTTGATTTTCCATTACGTATCGTCACTCCTATTTTCTCTGGCTGAAATTTGATCCTGCACAGTAACTTTCCCTGCTTTTTAAACATGTTATGCTGGAGGTTCTACCACCATTACTGATGGGCTCAGTCTTGGCAGTGGCTGGTCCATCTTGGAGCCTGCTGGCACAGGCTTGGTTGAGGCAATTACACAGACGAAGCTTCTGACAGCTTCTCGCAGAAGCCATCCCTATAACAATCACCCCCACACTACGAAAAACTTGCCACACAAGCCCAGTGAAATGACTCACATAACAGACAGGTATGCATCATAATTAAAATTCAAGCATAGAAGTATTTCTTTTAAACTATGGCTTTATTCTTGAGTCATGTATTCAGTGTTTCAACTGAAAGTATCTCACACATTCGATTTATTGAAAAGATTTGCCCAAACTCAACTGAAGAAAACCACGTTGTGTCATGGCTTCAGCTAGGAGTTTGCAAGGGGAATATAAGATATTTTTCCTCGAGCACATTCTGCAGTGTGTTTATTCTAATTAGCAGGGTTGTCTTTTCTACTTGGCTCTAAGACTGGTCATAAGTAGAGGCTGGAGGAAAGTCTGGACTGGCACTCTTAAAGCAGCACAGAGAATATCCTTTTCCTTTTTGCTGCTTGCTGTTGGATTTTGATTATATGCCACCATTTTAGTTTCAGAGGAAACCATCAGAGTAATTTGTCAGGCATATTATCCCTCCCTTGCTTTTCTGCAGGGACTTCAGATTGCCATGTTTATGTCAAAGCCTTCCAAGCTCTGAACCTTAGGCCAAGGATGAGCACCATCTCATACAATACAGACTATATGCCAGAATCTTCAGGGACTGAGAAATGAAAGTCATGTATCACACACTTCTGAAAAGAGGGAAATAGAGAGCACCTGAGATATACCAAAAGTCAGCTGAGGTCCCACCACTCCACTAGGAGACATGTCTGGGTGGCATTTGAAGCTACATCTCAAGATAAATCTGGTGCCTTTAGGATCTCCAGTGTTTATTGTTTTGTATTTGATGGGGAATTTGGCCACAGCCAGCCACAAATCATCAGGCAGAGGAGCTGCACTTGCTGCTTAAACTTTACACTTTGGGACACACAGATTGGTCACTCTGCTACACAGTCTCAGTTTCCAAGGTCTCTTGGTGGTTTGTCAAGAGACATTATAGAGAGAGTTTGATGTCTGTGATCTCCTCCTGTGTTTCTAAATTCTCATTTCTGTGGGTATGGAAGCCCTCATGCAGACATTGTCCTGATTTCACACCAGGATATTTGCATGCATTTCTCTGCCTAACCCAGATAGCTACATAAGACTGAATTTCAGCACCACTTGCTGTCACTCAGCCAAACACTCAGCCCTTGCTGCCACCCCTTTCTCAAGCCACTGATGCTTGGATGCCCCTTGCATTCCATTCTGCCCTCACATGTGTCCAGGGAACTCTGCAGAGGTGTGTTTTGAGGATGTGTGGTTGATGCTGACCACACAGCTGCCTGGAGGCTGTGCAGTGTCCTTTACTGCCAGAGGTGCCCTGAGCAGCAAAAGGAGACAAGCAGCACCCTGGCAGACACTGCAGGCTCCCTGCCAGGAGCAGACTGCAGGTCGTTAACAAAGTAGCAAAGGCAAAGGAGGAGAGAGGGACTCTCTGCCTCATTTCCAATCCTTTAATCTGGTGGAGGGTCAGAGGCAGAAGAGCGAAAATTACATTTGACAGGGATTTTTTTATATGGGGGCGGAGAAAGGTGGGGTAAAAGGTAACAACCTATGAAATGAGGACACGTAGTAAGTAGCAATCAACAGGATTGTCACAGGGGAGGGTTCAATTTGAAATAACCTACGGGATATCTAGTAACACAGAACTTTACAGAAGATATGAATAAGCAATGAAGTACATACATACACATAAGGGATTACACAACATAGAGAGGGGAAAACTGGAACCAATGACAAAACACTACGTAAACTAAGTACCTGGGGGATCCTGGGAGTTTGTCACAAACTCACCCAAACCAATCTCATACTTCTGTGCTTTGGGTTTCCATTGACCACCAACCTGTGGTCTGTGTGACTCTAGCCACGTGCACAGCAACATCATACATGGCTTTTGTTTCCTTGCTTATTTATCAGCTTCTGTGAACTACATAATGCGAGAGACTGAGCAAGTGTCTGAGATTCTGTGATAATACTCTGGATCTTCGGCTAGTTTTAATCAACCAGTGGATTGAGGCTTCTGCATTTAATCAGTGAATATTCAATTCCATTGAATATAATCCAGTCCTGGTGAAATGAAAGACAGTTTTCCCCTCTCACAGTTCATTTGTTCACCAAACATTCCTGTATAAGAATTTTCATCTTTTTAGTATTAAACATTGATGATAACAGTATATTCTCCTCTGTCTGATTAAATTCAAACCTCCGTATTTTATATTAACAGCTGTACAAAAAGGTACAAGGCAAAAAAAAATCTCCTCAAAGACATTAGGATCCCTGTGAATATGTAATGGGCACTTACATATTTTCAGTTGAAGACAAGGGACAGTATTCTCTGTCACAGATACTCACCCTGTGCTCCGTGGCACGAGTGCATCCAGTAAAAGGCATTAAAGGCTGGACCAGGTTCTGTGGGTGCCAGAACACATACTGCCCACAGACAGACCATGTTCCAGTGAACGCCTCCTTACATCTGGTGAGAAAGTTGTTCTCAAAAATGCAGCTGGGGCTTCAGGTGCTACGGCTGATTTTGACTCTCTCTGTGCTAAAGATAATTGGCAGAGATTTCCAAACAAAGGGTAGAGATATATGACAAAAACTGAAGCCTGTATATTCAGAACTAAGAGACTCAGGTCCTATAGGTACCTCCATAATCGTAAATAAAGCAAAGCCTCATTTAGAGAGTTTTGGTGCATTTACAGGCCACAAGGGATGAAACCTGGATTTCTGTGAGATAATTTGAGAGGGTGTTCTCAGCTACCTTTAAATGGGTGTTTGAATTGAGCAGAAAGAGGTCATGACTTCTGTTTGAGGAAAGATCCTCATTACTGAAGACAGGTAGAAGGTGAGGATGGATTTTCTGGGTCTGCAGGTGGTAAGCAGGGAAGAGGCTGGTAGGAAATGCTCTGAACCTGGAGGCAGGGCTGTGACCTGTGGAGACAGCTGGAAACAAATCAAGGGCTTCCTGATAGAAAAAATGGGTCTGTGGGTTTGCACTTGAGTGTGGGGCTGTGGCTGTTGGAGGGCTCAAAATAAAACAAGCTAGACTGATTAGATTATGAAACAAGAAGGCAGCAGATCTAATTTTTATTTCTAACTTGCTGAACGATTAGTGCCAACTCATCTAATTTCTCAGGGCGTCAGTTTTTCCATCTGTGAAATGTGGATGATGTGACCATCACCAATAAATTGCACAATGCAAGTACAATGTGATATCTACCCCCAGTGCCTTATGGACAGATTTTTATTTAGATACTTCACCACCTTTGAAATTACACTGAATAGGTGATTTGAAAGCTTTGTTGTAAATCTAAATATCACTGACACATTAAGAAGAATGAGGTGATCAGATGATGAACTGCATTAACAAAAGAACCATGTTTAAATCTGGTATAAATGAGTTTGAACTGCAGTGGTATGAAGGTATTTTTATTTCGGCATTCTGCCAAAATGTGAGGTATTCTCATTTTTATACTCTTCATGGATTTTCTTGGGACATAAACAACATATATATTATTGTTACAACTTTTCAGAAGTAAGTGACTCAAATACAATTTGACTGTTATTGATGAACTGTGTAAATAAGATTTGTTGTANCAAAGGGTAACAACCAATAGGGTAAGGATATGTATGGAATAATAACCAGTGAGAGTATCTCAGGGGAGGGTTCGATTTGAATTAACCTATGGAGTATCGAGTACAGGACAATTTTCCAGAATATATGAATAGGCAATAAGGTACATATATAAACAGAAGGGTTTACACAAGTCGGGGAGGGGAAAACTTGAACCAATAGCAACACTATATGTAAACTAAGGAACTGGGGGATTTTGGGAATTTGGAACAAGCCTACCCTAACTATTGCACTTCGGTGCTTTGGTGTTCCTTGGGCCACAAATCTGTGGTTTGTGTGGCAGTGGCCACATGCTGTGTAACATGTGGTGTGAGAGACAGAAAGGTGTGCTATCACAACAAATAACAGGGAAAAAAAAGTCAGAATTCACACAAACAGTACAGTAGAGCACACATTCAAAAAAAACCCAAACCAAAACAAGCACACAAAACCAAAACCAACCCAAACCAACAACAACCAGAAAAAACCAAACAAAAACAGTAGAAAAATGTCTCGTACAGTCCTGGTGTTTTAATCTGAAAGTGCTTGTCATTTGCCCAAGCTTTAAAAAGCAAAAGGCTGCTTATCCCTGTGAGTCACTGAACAGGTCAGAATGAACCTCTAAATAAACTGAAGGCCTCAAGGTGACAAACTATTCAAAATTTTAAATAAATCCTTTAAACCTGTGTCACTGATCACATCTATATCCATTCGTGTGTGGCCAGTAGAGACAGTATGTTTGCAGCTGAAGTGAAGGCTGTGAGTGGATACGAATTGTGCAGCTGAACATACAGGGGTGTCTGGGGAATCTGCACAGGCAAGCTGGGGTATCACATTTGTGGTAAAAGGCAGGCTTTGGCCAAGATCATAGTCTTGTACAAGTACACAGCTTCGTACTGGGAAATGACCAGAAATATTCTTTAGAATGTGCAAGGGGAGAGATTTTATTTTTATGAACTATTGTATTGGTTTAGCATGGCCTGGTTTTGGGTAGCAGGAGGGCTGCAAAGTTGGCTCCTGTGAGAAGCTGCTGGAAGCTTCCTGCCATATCCGGCAGAGCGAATGGCTGATGGCTCTGAAGATACACATGCTGCTGGCCAGAACTGGGCCAATGAGAGAGGCTGGTAATGCCTCTGGGATGACATATTTAAGAAGAAAATCAAAACAAAGTTGGGGGTT
>WEIT01015925.1:35820-51214 GCA_013389985.1 Dryoscopus gambensis | reverse complement strand
TTTTGCTATCTGTGCCACGGAGGGGCCGTGGCCGAGCGGCGGGAGCGGGTACCTCTGGTACAGCCGCGTTCTCCCGCCGGCTCCGAGCACCGGGAAGGGACACCCGGGGGCATTTTTGTGGGTGATTTGTTCAAACCCGTGGAAAGGTAGGAGAGGAAGCGAGGGAGAAAGGGAGGGAGGGAGGAAGGGAGGAAAGTAGGGAGCGAGAGAGAGAGAAAGGGACGGAAGTGGAGAACATTTGCGAGAGTGCAAAACCCGTGCTGGTGTGGGAGAACTTGGCTTTGGAGGTACAGAACTGTATCTTGCCAAGGTGATAATTAGAAAAATGTCCCTGCAAGCCAGAGTTTCTCTAGGTTTAGCTTTTTTTTTTTTTAATTTCCCTTACCCGCCGTCTCCCGTTTCGCCCCCCTCTTCCTCCTCCCACCGCCCCATCCCCGTACAGCAGTAGTTCATGTGAGATTTCGACAGTCGAACTCGTTAGAGTTTCCATCCCTCATCCAGAAACCCACTAATCTGAGTTGCTTTTGCAGTGGCTGTTTACAGGCAATTATAGGATAAGCATATGTTACCAANTTTTGCTATCTGTGCCACGGAGGGGCCGTGGCCGAGCGGCGGGAGCGGGTACCTCTGGTACAGCCGCGTTCTCCCGCCGGCTCCGAGCACCGGGAAGGGACACCCGGGGGCATTTTTGTGGGTGATTTGTTCAAACCCGTGGAAAGGTAGGAGAGGAAGCGAGGGAGAAAGGGAGGGAGGGAGGAAGGGAGGAAAGTAGGGAGCGAGAGAGAGAGAAAGGGACGGAAGTGGAGAACATTTGCGAGAGTGCAAAACCCGTGCTGGTGTGGGAGAACTTGGCTTTGGAGGTACAGAACTGTATCTTGCCAAGGTGATAATTAGAAAAATGTCCCTGCAAGCCAGAGTTTCT
Organism: Dryoscopus gambensis; assembly: GCA_013389985.1. Classification (NCBI taxonomy): domain Eukaryota; kingdom Metazoa; phylum Chordata; class Aves; order Passeriformes; family Malaconotidae; genus Dryoscopus; species Dryoscopus gambensis. Next base: position 50,292 of record WEIT01015925.1, on the reverse strand, counting down.
CTAGGTTTAGCTTTTTTTTTTTTTAATTTCCCTTACCCGCCGTCTCCCGTTTCGCCCCCCTCTTCCTCCTCCCACCGCCCCATCCCCGTACAGCAGTAGTTCATGTGAGATTTCGACAGTCGAACTCGTTAGAGTTTCCATCCCTCATCCAGAAACCCACTAATCTGAGTTGCTTTTGCAGTGGCTGTTTACAGGCAATTATAGGATAAGCATATGTTACCAAAAGCAGGAATGAATATAGTCTGTAGTCCTCTTTCATGCTTTTAATTAAATGGTTCTCTCTGTTCGTGCACACTTAAAACACTTTTCTTTTTTACTTGCCTCCAAAGCCCTTTGCTTAAAAAATACTGCCATAGCATAGATTTTAAAGATGTAGGTCTTTTTCCTGCAATCCTCTCAGGGCTAAATGAACGGTGATGGTTTCACTTCAGACCATTCATACACTGATAAAAAGAGTCAAAACATGATTAATGACCATATTTCACTTCAGGGGTTCCCAGGGAAGGGGAGAATATTCTGTGCGGCCAGCCACAGGCTGTGCTTCCCCTCCATGCCGTGGCTCTCTTGGTGGGTGCTTGCAGACCATCGGAGTGTCTCAAGGGGCAGAAGGTGGTGTGGAAATAGAATATGAATTCTCCTTCTCCTTCTCCTTCTCCTTCTCCTTCTCCTTCTCCTTCTCCTTCTCCTTCTCCTTCTCCTTCTCCTTCTCCTTCTCCTTCTCCTTCTCCTTCTCCTTCTCCTTCTTCTCCTTTTCTCCTTCTCCTCCTCCTTCCTATACGTAAACAAGCGTTCGGAGATTGATGTGAGCAACTTTGGTGGTTTTGCGGGATTTATGGCTTCTCATGGACTTGGTATTTTAATTGTTGGTCCTCTCACTGTAGAGATGTGATCATAACTGAGCTGTGAAGTCAAGAAGCCAGTGAGAGACAATCACAGGCAGGACTGTGTCTTTCACTGAGAAATAATAAGGGAAAACATTGTAAACCCAGAGTTATAGTCTCAGCAGCCGTTTAACTCCTGCTCACCTGTGCTTTTACCATACAGATGGTATTTCTAAAAAATTCTCTCAGTGAAATGGTTATTTTCCATCTGAAGTCTCTATACATGCTATTTCATGATTTTCTGTTGTGTACATTCTTTGTTTGGTGTTCATAAAATTTACATAACTGGATTTAAAACTAGTCCCGTGCTGAGAATAAGTGTTGTGTTCTCAGAATAATATCTGCTATTAAATAACATCTTCTCTCCTCCAGATGCACTGTTCAGAAACAAAATAAAAGGCAACTACTCTTTTGTAGTGACATGGACAAGAGGAGAACCCCACCCTTGATAACTTTACTGTGAGTGATCAGGACATTGGCAAATCTTAATGCTGCAAACGTATTCTTGTAGTTGGGGTTGAGAGTTTCTTTGTTGGTTTGGTTTGGTTTGGTTTCTGTTTTGTTTGTTTTGTTTTGTTTTTTAATCCAAAGCTCAGTAACAGTGTCCTTCCATCCCATTTCGCCACACCTCTGTTTTCGTTCTTTTTCTCAGCCCAACCTAGCTCTCCCTTCTCTAGACAAAAATGTTTATTTTCTCTCAAGCTCTTCAAACCACACCCCTCTTCTTTCGACACACCTTTAGCACCCTCTCTGTCATTCCTGAGAGCTGCTTGTTATTAGGAGACATCCTTTCAGGGCTGTGCATTCAGCCTTGATTGCAGTCTGTACACCTCCAGACTGACATACTGAGGGTTCAGGGATTCACTATGTGAACATCCAGACCAGGAGGAGTCAATCCAAATGACACTGAAGTTTGAACTGTATGATTTCCATCTAAAATATTTATTGAAGGCAACATTTCATTAATTGGAGTAAGATAGGGTATCTCTATTAACCTAAGTGGTATACCACAATTTATAGTAGTTACAGGTCAGTGTCATAGTCAAATGTCAACTTAAGAGAGGCAGACACTTCAGCAAAGAAGGCCTGTTATGGGGTTGGAGAGGAAGGGAAAAGAGCTAGAACTGGGAGGTTTTTAGAAATCTAAAATAAGAGGCAGATCTGATTGCATTTGAGCTTTTGCCATTTCTTATTTTGTCTTTGTGGTTTACCAATTCCTCGCTAAACAATAATAGACATTCCTTCATAATTTGATATTTAGCTATTAAAACAATTCAACATGTTCTATATATAAGTTAATTAAGGCCCCACCTTAAATCAAATGCTCGTGTGTAACGAGCCCAAGTCCAGTGTGGGACAATTTCTCTGCTGCTTTGAAACCCTGGTGTGGTGTGTGTGCCCACATAACATGGGGCAATTCCTGGGCTCTTTGCAGACAGTCCCTGAAGATCTGGGCCTTTCCCTTTGTTAGGCACTTGCCATGTGATCCGTGTGAAGGACTGGAAAGGGCAGCCTTGTAACAACATTATTTCAGGAGGATAATAAGTAGCCATCATAAATTCCTTTTTTAATAGTTTATTGCCGGTTGTAGTCTATTGACAGTGCCTGTTTTATAGCATGGAGGAAAACAGTTCCTTGTTGGCACTAGTCACTAAAACTGTTTGATAGCTCTGTCCCTTTTTAGTGCCTTCAGAGAAAACCTAGTGGCTCATGAAATGAATCATAAATAGCTGTGTTGAAGTTGAACAAAAGACAGAAAGGGGGAGGAAAAAACAGTCTTGCACTTACTGAAATATGTTTATTTTGGACAATAATCTATTAACTAGTTTAACAAAGGTACTTTAAGGCTCAATCCTGCTGTCTTAGCTGGAAGAAAAAAAATTCCATGATGATTGTATCTTGGGCCTTTATAAGGAGACTGTTTAGTGAAGATTGTTTTTCTTCTAGCTCAGAAATATTACATACAAAACTCTTATGTCCCAGATTTCACCTTTTTTGAAGAAGAAGCAACACAAACTAATGCTTAGAATTGTCCTACCATCACTGTCCTGTTGTGTAACACTGGACAATTTATGCAATCTCTTGGGGTAGTATACAATAGTATTTAGAGAGGGCTGAGAAAAAACTGAATGCCCACTAGGTCCCACAGAATTCCAAGTAGGCTGCTGTGTAACATCTCTAGAAATTTACATATATACTATAAAACATTTTACTCTAAGCCCTAAGACCATCACTCTTACATAAGTTTGTTGAAAATCCAGAAACCCGAGTGTCCCAGTCAATATCAGACTTTTCTGGACGTGTAGGAGGACTTGCCATCTTTAAGGGTGCCATTGTATAGTTTTGCTAAAGGTTACTACCCAGTCTTTCTCTTTCCCCTCTCCTTCCCCAAGGGCTGATGAATGAAATCCTGAGACTTCAGTTTCACACTGAAATAATAATCTAAATTCTTGTCAGTTTTGTCCCTAATCAGCATTTTCCTATGTCATCTATGTGAACAGGGGAATTCTAAACTCATCTAGAACACACCACGAAGATCCAACTTTGGACCAAATTTATTTTGGATTAAGTATGTTGCCAGATGCCAGCTTGAAATGCAGGACTGAATGATGGAGTCAATTTATATATGTAACAGTGTGACAGAAGTGAGACACCTGAGTTCAATGTTCTCAGTCTCAGAGGCTGAAAAATTTTAAATGAAATCTATGTTTCCTATTTGTCATGAGAATATCTAAGCCATCACCCTTCTTAAAGTGAACTGTACTGCCAGTGCAAGTGGAGTACAGCTCTGGATTCTTTATTTTCAGGCATTCAGTTATGCTTCTGGTACCTGCTTCCTGTTCTGCTAATACTTCTAATCTAATGCTTTTGGTTTGAATCCCTTGGAAGAGGACTCAAAGGCCCAGAACTCCCATGCTTTCCAAGTGACGCTATTTATGAGGGTTGAGCAGTGCTTACTCACTGTGTTAACCTACACTCTTCACTCTATGTAGCTAGAATATGGAATGTCTGTGCTTTTATGGATAAGGCAGATGTAGGTTTGAGCCACCAGTCACTAAGGAAATGAAGCCACCCTTCCCACTTCCAGAGAAAATGCTGTCATCTGTTTTTTTAGATTTTTTTTTTTTACTATAATGGTAATGGTAATATTTTCTTCAGCTAATGGTAGTATTTTCTTCACCTGAGGTAACCTCATACTCTGTGTATGTACAATATGATCCAAAGGAGATATTGGGCCATATTGCCTATGCAGGTGAAGACAGTTTCTTACAGATATATACATCAGGTGCTTAAACAGTGAAAGGCCGGATAGGATTTCAGGCACTCCCCTGTCCCTAGCATTCTTTGTGAGCCCCTTCTGTCTTCCCATCTTGTAACTGCTTGGGCCCTCTTCTTATTCTTCTTATTAGGTGTACATGCACTGTAGAGGAAACCTAGACAATTTAGGCTGAATTTTAGATTTCAGTCCAGACAGATTGGTGTTGCCCCTAGATTCTGTCAGCTTTCATTCTTTACTGTGTTGCAGTCTCATGATTTTATGGGGTGAGAATCTGTGATTGTTATTTCCTCCAAGTAGGCTCACATTGCTGTAGTTACCCCTGCATTGTTCACTTTAGGATTAGATTTCTCTTGAATCCTCTTTCTAGACACTTGTCCTGAACATCATACATTTCAATCTACCCCTCCACCAAAACACTTTTTGCCTATGATTTAGGATTGGCAGTGGTTCTTAGTTTTGTCCTAAGGCGAACACATAGCACTGGCCTTGTCTGGTGATCTGAAATCTTGCCCCGGCTTCTCTCCTCCTGTCACCTCTTGAGTGTTGGCACTGGCTGAGGAAGAAGACCTAGTATCTTTGGGTTTGCTGCAAGAAGAGAGAGATGCCTTTCTTTAAAAACTTTTAGTGAAGCATCATGATGGCAGAAATTGCCCTTGTGGTGTGGCCTATGGTAGACTTCTCTGAGAAATATATGGAGTCTGATCTGTTACAAAATGTGTTGGAAACTCAAGGAGTGGCTAGGGAAATCCAAGCAGAAGTCAATAATGAATATCAGATCACTTCTTCACATCTGGCACTTGCTCTTTTTTTATTTCCTATATGCTTTTAAGACTTAAGGGCATTAATAAATTAAATAAATATTGCAGTAATCCTGTCTGTTATTTGTCAGCCATCTGAAACTGCAGATGAAAGATGTGATTGATGTCAAAATGAGTATGCAGTGCATATTTGGCCTGGTTTTGCTATGCCAAGAACAAGGCTCATATGAATGAATCACAGCAGCCACACACAGCCCCAGTGAAACCAACTGGGCAGCTGTTTGCCCGCAACAGACCGGAGGGTGAGAGCCACAAGTCCTGATTTGCACACGGTTACACAAAAGTAACTTTGCACTGGTGAATTGTTTTCTTTATTTGTAATAGCTCTGCAGCAGAGAGAATTGTCTTCCTTATTTCATGTATGTTGTAAATGCAAAGTTGCTTGTTATCTTTCAGCACTTGCAAGATCCTGGCCCCCAGCAATAAATTAAACAAATAATTTATTGCATGCCACTGTTTCTTTTTAGGAATTCCACCTGTGAGCATCTCGTGTAACAGCTCATGTTTTATTAGTGTGTTCTACCTTTCTTTCACTTGGGTTTCAAAGTCCATTTGCTAAAGAGAGTCAGCAAATCCTTTTTTTTCCACTGTCGTAGGACCCCTACAATTTTTAGAATGCCACAGAAATGTCTGTGCATGGAGAATGAGTACAGTTTTGTTTGTTTGTTTGTTTGTTTGTTTGTTTTGTTGTCAGTGTTTTTGTTTGCTTTGTTTTGTCCTGTTCTGTTTTCCCTGTGAGATAGTTTACATATTCTGCCACAACATCTTATCTTTACAGACAGTTCATTCACTTTTTCATTTGATATAAAGTCTTAACCCTTCTCTGTCCAGCTTTTCCTCCTCTCACTGGGACACAGTCGGGCAAGGAAATGCTGTGCAATACTGACACCTGCCAATATCTGTCTGAAGAGCGCTAATCAACTTACTGTGTTTCCTCATGACCTGACCCTTCTGTAGGGAGAAAAACCCTCTTGACTTAATCAATAGTTTAGGAAGACAGGCAGAACTGTTAGAGTCTTCTACTCTTTTCTCCTTTTATTCTGCCCCTGCAGCTGGGGAAAATAAGTGCAGAGAAGTCTTCCAAACCAAAGAGAAATTTAGACTCATGGAAGCTAAATACATATGCACCCAATCATTTTAGTGATATATTACTTTGCCTAATCATTAACTTAAAATGTCGTATAAGAATTTGTAATCCATAGTAAATCATTTAGTAAGAATGATTTAAATGTACTTCTGGCTAATGTAAAACAGTCTAGTTTCCACACTTGGTTGGCTGCCAAACATTGTTTAAGAAAGAGGGGGTGTGTGATCCAAGTTGACATAAGTTACAGCAGATATAATGCTCCAATATAGCGGTGGTTTGCAGATTATTGGGTTTAAGAGATAGGAAGAAGATGACATATTAAGTACTATGAAGATTGCCAGGCCTATTTCGTGCCTTAATTAGGATGCTTTGCAACTCTGTGTTTAAGTCTTCTCAAAGCTTGCTTGAAAATGCCTTTATGACTATCTTATCGGCAATGACATTGGAAAAGTGAAATGCTGGTTGATTTACTCACACAACAGGAAAATAAAGAGACTACTATTATAGTAGATACACAAAGTCGCTTTTTTGTGTGTGATGGTGGAGGAGTTAATGTTTAAAAAACAATTGAACCAAGCATACTCTGTGCTGAAGTTCAGAAGGAAACAAGGAGCAGCAAGAGGTGACATGTCAAGTGGATGAGTTGTTGAGGAAGGAGACTGGGAATGGCCTTGGTCTTAAAGAACAATATTATCTGAAACACAGTGAACGGTAGTAAACAGTGAGGGTGTATCCACAAGTTTTTTGGTTTAGATCTTTATTTGAAAGTAAAGGAGAAACCAGGGATATATAAATACTGATTTTAATGTAGAGAACAGTCCCTTCTGTGAAGTGCTTCCTATTCACTACCTTGTAACAGATATACTATTTCTGCTGTCACAATCAAAATTTTCTGGGAAATGAGGCACTTTTGGATTGACCAGCATTTTGTGTCTTCTATCTTTTCTTAGACTAAGATGGTATCAGCACCATGTTGGTGCAAAAAGCTGGTGGGAGGTCTGTTTCATAGACACTGCAACACGATGCAGCACAGCCGAAAAACACTGTGACACTCTTTGTACTGCAGCTGTAGCCTCATGGGTGAGCTGTTTGAATATTTACTTAGCTTTTCAAACAGTTTGTTTGGCCCTCCATACTGCTCCCTCTACATGATTTCCAGTACCTGAGGCAACTAGCTCTGGCCTTGCTGGAACTTCTCCTCTTGTAATGCAGTCACAGAGCCCAGCAATCTGGACAGGGTACTTATGGTCTCAGATCCCTCTGATGCACTGGAAAATGTCTACTTCATGGTGCCTATCTGCAAATCACCCTGTCACGACTTTGCTCTTCTGTGACGTTTCAGAGTATGTTTCCAGCAGAGGAACGATACGGAAACAAGTTCATTCTGCACAGCTCCTGCAGTTCTGCAGTTCCTGCAGACATTCCCCCTCTGCCATCCCTCCAATGCTCTTTTTAAAAGTACATCATGGTCAAATGGGTGTAACTCTTCTAAACTCTGTGCAGGGAACAGCCTTTACAAATTCAAGTGTTAATACAACAGAATCAGTGGGTTTACAGAAAAGCGCATTTCAACAACATTGAGAACTCTGCATATGAGAGTACGGAAAACAAGGCTATTCCTTAAGAAGTTAAAAACATCCACTTAATTTTTATACAGCCCAAATGGCCACAAGTGACTAATGACTTCTGAATTAATATTTTTTTGAGTACTCAGCTATAACACCTTAAAACTGTGTGTTTTTACAGTGTTATTGAGCATTTTCTGACAGTCTTGCTGCTTTTAACAGAAGTACTCAAAAAGCAGATGCAGCTAAAATTAGTAGTGTTAGGAGGCAGACAGCAAAGAAGGAAGGAGGCTTGTTAGTATTTGTTCAAGAGTAGGTAATGTTGAAGGGGGCGGGAAGGTTTTGTGCAGCAGGAAACAAGACGGCCCGGCAATTAAAATGAAACTAAGATGAACAGTTTTGAGAGAACTATTTGACCTGTTTGGGCCTAATTCCTCCTGCCATTATCACTGACCAGCATCTGTACACCTAAGGGTAACTTACCTTCTGCATGGTGCAGCATCTATTTATGTGGAGCTTTACCTCTCTTGCTTACAGGTCAGAAACCCCCAGCCAGCCTTGCTTGATGTAAGGTTGCTTGTGGCCGTGGCTAGAGTAACAGAGCAGAGCCTTGGGGAAGACAATACAAACATGAGTCCAGCTGCAACATCATGAGTACCACCTGGACACTGGTACGACGTATTAGTGCAGATCCAAAGGAGAGTACAGCAGAGGATGGCCACCTGCCTCAGTGGCATTTATGTGTAAGGTCAGAACCTCTGGTGGATGTGAGCACTACTCACATTGCATGAGGGGAGTCAGCAGTGGCATTGCTGAGGAGTCAGTCACCTTCTCCTCTGCTTTGGGCACTGCACAGGCACCTGACCAGGTCCCTTGCAAAGCTCCTGGCTCACATACATCCTGGTGTGAACTTGAGATTTGGTGCCACTGCTCCTCCTCCCTCTCTTCTACCCTCTACAGGTGATGATGCAGTAGAGCTCTCATCTTGGCTTAGCTAAAACTGCCAATGGCATCTGATAGGACCTTGAAGGTCAGGAACTGGACATTGTCTCTGTCACTGTAGACAGATGGTGTCTGCTGGGTATGCCAGCTTTACCTGCAGCAGAAGAGCAGAAATTGTTTTCTGCTCTGGTGCTTCAGCTCCCTCTAGGAGGATTCAGGGATTCAGAAGCCCTCTGTCGAGGTGTCAGGACCTGCAGCTGTCTTCCACAGCATTCCATCAACACTATTTTTCAACAGTTCCTGGCTCAAAAGAAAGCCATCTACATTAGGCACCTTCAAGATCCCTCTGCCTGAAATTCTTGCCTATCCTTTTCTGCCATTTCCTTTAATCCTGTGGATGAACCTGCCATAACCTCTAGCAGCAGAGGATTGTCCTTCCATCCCAGTGCATCCGGAACCTGCCATGTGCCTAAGTGCTTGGTCTGTCCCTGTAGTTTGCACACCCCCTGGCTGAGGGAGGAAACCCTGCAAAATGGCAATCTGGGCCATACCTTTTCTTTGGCTACCCCCGAAAGTCTTCTCTGCTCAGCTGATAGCCTTGTTAGCTATGGAAAAATTAGCATGTAAAAGGAGTCATATCTGCATGTATGTGCACACCACTATTTTGTCTAAACAGCGACACCTCCTGATACCCAGGCTGCAGCTGTCTTAGTGGGTTACTAGTCCAATAAAGTTGTTGTTGTTGTTACACACAGTAAATGACCTCCTGAGGGCCACTCTTAACAAGAACCACGTCTGCTCCTCCGTTTCATTCAGTGCCAAGCATGCTGTCAGCACTTAACAGCTATTAATAATAACAGAAGGAATTACAAAGCTTCATGGGATAGAATAAAGCCTGCTTAAAGGCAGTTCTTTGAGGGCTGTCCCACTTTGCTTGTATTCCTACATCCAAACTGGATCTATTTAAGATGACAAAGTTAAAATTACCAATGTAATGTAATTCCAAGTTTGAAGCCTTGCCAACCATTAACTTCTAAGACTATTTCTATAAATGAAGAGCACTTTCTAAAGGAACATTCACTTCAGCTTTTAACTGTGATTTCCTGGGAGAAACAATTGTGTTGGTGAAAATTCAAATATACAGTTTATTCATACATTAATTAAAAAGTGTTTATAAAAGCAGGGAAGATTCTGTTTCAGGCATTTTCTGGCAGCTATTTGATTAAAACTGGCTTGAAGCATTCATCATATTCTTCAGGTCCTATAGCTGGCTGGCAAATGACAATAAATACCTGATATGAAGTTAATTATTTTTCAGAGGTATTGGGCCAGCCTGGTGTAACTGTGCATAAGTAACATTATTTTAATTGGTTGCACATATGGAACCATGACTGAATTTATTCCAATTTTGCAGATAATGAACATCTTAGAAGTTTCTATAGAGGGCTGAAAAAACATATTAATGTATGGACATGAAAAGCAGTGTGTAATTTGTCACTTTTGAAATAGATGGATTTCTCTCAGTTTTCCATGTCAGGTCAGGCGAAGCTTATTCTCACCATGGTCAGAGGAAAGAGAGCTGGGTAACATAATATTCTGCTGCTGAAGGGTGTCAAATTAGGATTAAGTGGCTCTTTAGTAAATAAAAGATGGAAAATTCAACTGCGAGAGACAAGTTATGAAATATTTTATATCTATTATTATTATAAAATGTACTGTGACTCCAGTTACATGAACAATGAACATAATTTATCCTCTGATAATGAACAATGAAAAATAACATCAACTTCTGAAAAATACCAATGGATACTTTTCCCTAGTATTTCCGCTCTTGTTTTTCAGTCTTCAGTGACTTAATACAGATCTGTGTCAACAGGCTAAATCAAGATGTGAGTGTTTTAGGCATGTCCGTATGTGATTATCAATTACACGCAATCATACAACCCAAGATGTTCTAAATGGGCTCATGACACGACTCTGCAATCACACACTTTCTTTTGACCTCATTGCTTGTGTATTTAACTGGACTAAAATATGTGTCCAGTGCAGCAGAGAAGAATACAAGCAGAGATCCTGTGCTGTTTTCAGGAACCTGTTATCACCTCTATGCCCTTGACAGCGAGTTCTTCAGGCTAGCCTACTTATCTTATATTTTCATATAGATTTTCATACACTATTAAAACAAGAGCAAAAATAATAGCCAGAGGGAAAGGTTATAGTCAGTTTTGTTTGCTGGATGTATAAAAGCACACAATGAATCTGGCAACCATAACATTTTTGTTAGTTGCTTTATGGGGTCTAAGGAAAATCTCTGATTTATGTTGCTCTGTGACAGTTTAATGGTGTTGCTCATTATGAAAAATTGGGGGACCTAATTCTCCCAACACCAATATAAGCAACTAAGTGCCAGATAAAATGAGCCTGAATTCATTAAGTTACACCTGCACCAACAATACTTATGCTGATATTCATTCTGAGCTGATGATATTACAAGTGAATTATTATCCAGTTAGATCACAAACACTACTTTGATTATGATGGCATGTTTATTCACATTAAGGTTTCACTACTCATTTGGAAGCAGGAACACAGTTTTGCAGCTCATTTGGATATTTTTTTTTCCTAAACAGATGGAGGAGAGGTTGTTTTTTGTGAAAATAACAGGAAGGTCACATAAAATACTTGAACATGTAATGTAAAAAAACCCCATCTCAGTAATGCTACCCTGTGGGTCACCACCTCTTGGTCTGTGTGGCTAAGTAAACATTAAAGATTAACACATTTGTTGCTTGATTTTGATTAACTGTCAAGAGCAAGACACAGAGCATGGACTAAGAAGGCAAAGACATTAAAAAAGGTATCATAATGCGTAAAAGGAGTTTATTTTTCCCCCTAACCATTACCTGGTTTTCTCTTTTCTGCCATGTTGACTCTTTCTTTCTCTTCCTGAGTTTTTCCTACCTTCCATTAAAAGCAAGGCCAAATCCTAACTAATTCTAACATGGGGCTTGAGCAATTTATGAAAGGGCTTGTGCAGTTGCCTACCACAGCAGGAGCTGTGCAAATCTTTTCCACTTTGATGCTCCCAGTGCTGCAGTCTCTCATCAACTGGCACATTAGTCCAGTTCCCACTGACACAGCCCTAGAGAAGGTGATTTTAAACAAGTCATTCTACTCTGTGCATGTGTGTGCTGGGTTCATATGTATCTTTGTTTGCTTCTGTGGCAGCACAGTGCTGTCTATAGGTGTGCTGATCAGTCTCTGTCCCGTCAGCATGGAGGGTAGGAGGACAAACCACCTGTGTGTCTGCAAAAGACCAAAACAACATAGAAAACTCTACGATAGTGCAGTGTTGGCACATTGCAAAACACTAAAGTTCCTCTGATTTGAGGGGAAAATCTGGGGAAGTGGATAATAATAATAAAAATAATAACAATAATAATCATAATCATAATGCCTTATTTGAACAGATACAGTAAAAATAATATTTATTTTCTCTTGATATTTTATCAAGATTAATAAGACCACTGTATTGATGGATAATATATGTATATTTGCAGTAATTTGTCTCTTTCTGTACATTTTCTTGAAAGATTTTGCAGGGAACTTCTGTTTTGTGGCAAAAAAAAAAAAATCCTACAGCACCTCTACAGTTCAGAAGAAATTAATTTTTGCTGAAGTCTTAGTTTATTTTCTTCCCTCCCTTAAGAGGGTATAAGCAGAGTGAGGCTGAATGGTTATCTAATGCATGTGTATTTTGAAAAAGATAATGAAACTGTTTTCATGATTCATGTGCTGTGGTAACTGCTGTCCTGCTCTACATAAATGCAGAAATAGTGAAAAACAAATGATGACAAACAAAAATAGCAAAGAGGTGCAAATCACAGCCTTCTCAAACTGCCAGCTTTTGCCAGGCCTCTGCGTGAGGCAAAGCTCTGTCAGCTGACCACAGGGATGTGTGGCAGGTGCCTGCGGACAAAAGGCAATGTGACAAGTCAGTGCTGCCCTGAATGCCAGTGTTGACTGCTTCTGGCTGGGTTTCGCTTGCAGAGCTGCGGAAAAACAAGAAGAGTACCCCAAGCAGTGCCCATTAACACGGAAGCTACCACCAGTTTCATGGTTAGAAGTTTAAAATGTACACTTCTTTGGTTTGGGTTTGTTTGTTTGTTTGTCAGTTTGTTTTGGAAGTCATATACTCGGACTGCTTTACTGTTCAGTATTTCTTTAGGTATGTCTTCAGCTGACAGAGCACGAAGCTTTACCTTAGAGCTCAGCTCTTAAGCAGACTCGCTGAACTGTAAGTAAAGTGGACGCTGCAGCTATGCAAAACATGAAATTATTGGGTCATCTACCCAGGGCTGTTAAATAGCATGCCCTCTTCCCTAAGAAGCAAGCACAGCATCTTACATTCATCTGCAAAAATAAACAAACAAAATAAAATCTGACAAGATATAACCCAAACAGGAGGATTTTATAAAAGAAGTACAGCTGCTTCTCTGCTAGAGCATGTCCAATGGTGTTTGCTAAATAGTGTGTGTAGATACAATCAATTGCTCATTGGAGATGCCATACACGACACAGATACAAACAATCATGACATTACTGTTTTACTCTTGACCCTGTGCTGTTATCACATAAGGCATGAGGTACAAGACCACAAGAGTTAGAGAGTAATTTTTCCTGTTGCCTGTAGGAAAACTTCTTCACCACTTTGCAATTATTGTTCAGGAAGGCACAAGCCTCTACATCTCAAAATTGGACTACATGTACCTTTGGAGGTGTCAACTCTATACTGTGAGATCTCTCCAAGGAACCTCCATCAGTACTGGGAAAGGCTCTCCCACAAGCTCACTGCAGTCAGGAAGCTGAGAGAAGCCTCTCTGCTGTACCTCCTGCAACTGCTGCAAGTCATCCCATGTCTGTAGGGCAACAAGCGTCTCTAAATCAGGTGCTTTTGCTGAGACTCCCTACACTCCCCACGTGCTTTGTGAGGCTTTTCATCACATCACAGGTGTGAGATGAATAATTTCTACTGGATGAAGCTGTACCAGAAAATACATCATAGGAGAACACGGTGTATTTCAACTGCTAATCAGCATCCAGTCCACAGGAGTAAGTCTGATACAAACCTCTCCGACATGCAGTGCATGTGGACATTGTGTTCTCTGCACCTGCTGTTTCCCTTTCAGACCAGCTCCCTCTGAGCAGCGCTGCTCAGCTAATGCGGGCACAGCCCACGAGATCCCACCTGGCTCTGCTGTGTGCTTCTCTGACAGACACACTGATTGACGCTGGGGATGGAGCAGCAACAGCGACATTCAGCACTTCCTGTTGATGTCTATTCACCCTGACAGCTAAAGTGGAGCCAATAATGATACTTGCAGCAGGCACGAATTATCGTAGGTGCTGTATACAAACAGCATGCCCTAGTTCTTCGCAAATGACCCTTGGACTCCTCCCTGCTCCTTCATGCAGACAGAAGCTTGTCCCATTAGGTCACAGCGGTGAGGACGAGGAGACGGGGGGGCATGTGAGTGCACTGTGCAGTCCTTCCAAATGTCTCCACTCCTGCTGTGAGAGCGGGGATGGGTACCCTGTTCTTTGGCGATTTCACTGAGTCTTTCACCGCGAGTATTTTTTTTTTTCTTGAATAAGCCAACCCTCGGTTGTGAGAGAGCACAGGATACTTTTCATTTTTAGCATTCGTAGCAAAGGACAAAGCTTGGGCTCCCCGGGCTCAAACGCCGAGCGTCTCACAACGAGGGGCCGCTTACAAAGTGTCGGCTCTGCACTTCTGACACCCGTCGAGTCAGTGGGGGAACAGATCTCCTTGAACCCACACAGTTTTCACCTGGGCGGGTGAGCAGAGCAGGGGACCGGCGGCGCCTGCGGAGCTGCC
>WEIT01015925.1:12829-25496 GCA_013389985.1 Dryoscopus gambensis | reverse complement strand
CTTCAGTGCTGAGCAGTTTATGGACACTCACCTAGCACATCCACAGAGTTTTCAAGTAATGATTTTCTAAGCCAAAAATCGAAGATGCTAATACAGCTGTAAACTCATCTGTTGTCTAAGCATCTTCTCAAAATAATACAGAGATAAATTCTGTTTTCAATCCTTGTTTTCAGGGGTAACACCTATCCTTCCCAGGAAACTCAGGTGTTGAGTCTGAAGTCAGGTCAGCAACTTCCTGAACTATGGTTTCTGTGAAGACTGCTTTTTTAGAAGTAAAGTGATCCACACTGAAGACTCTGCAGTAGATGATCAAAACACAATAACCTTGAAGGAAAACAAGATTATGTCTCTGTTACAGAGGACTCAGATGAGTCAACATATTTTGCTTGATTTGTCTGGTCTCTTGGGTACATCTTGGGAACAACTAACTGAGCAAATTGCAGGCAGCAGAAAAGGTTAATACTTTTGCAGTTTAGACCAGATGCAACTGCCTTTTTTTTTTTTTAAGATGGTGAAATATTTCCAGATTTGTTTAAATACTTTTTGATATTTAGCCTTTTCAGAAAATGAGTGCTCCAGACAACAGCATAAAGCTAATATGAGTCTTTGTTGCATGGGATCTTTCAGGTAAAATACCACAGCTTCTGTTCTTGTTATGTAATAGAAGGATAAATTGGGAGAGAAACAGGCTCCTTAGACATGTGCAAAGCTTTGTATGCATGAATCATGTACGGCAGTGGGCCCCACTGTTCAAACAGTAGAAGCAAAAGCTAAAAAAAACAATCACAAAGATGGCAAACTATAGCTTGTATTGCAGATTGCATACAAGGAGCAACATCCTTGAAAAACTCACTAGGTAAAAAACATTTGAGAGAAAAGAGAACAAAATGCCTACTGGCTTTTGTGGATTCCCTTTCTTCATACAGACATTTCCCACGGCTGAGTCATGCCAGTTTAATCAGCTCCCATCTACTAAATCCCCCTCAGTGCTGTGTTTGCTCACTACTCTGCGTGCATAAGCCCCTCAGCTCTGTTGCTGGCTAAATACACCTCCCTCACTGGCTGGTTTGTTTTTGTGTGGCTGCACAAAAAAAAGAGCTGTCCTAGCATGACTGAGAGAATGACACGGAACTGAAAATAAATGGCAAATACAGGAGCTCCTGAATATCTCTCTAAAGCACTCAGCAGGTGACAGGCATGTTCACAGAAAGGTGACAAAGGCAATCACCTTTCCCTAGGCACAGGAGGGAATTTAAGTTCTTAATTCATAGTTTGGCATTCCGTTACAGTAAAGTTCTCTGAAATTCAGCATGGTAGATGACCGGCTGAGCTGTAACTGAGGTCCCAAAGCACACAGGTGTTCAGAGACTCAGCTGAACAAGACAGTGATCTCTTGCAAAAAGTTTTAATGCTTGCAAGTTTACCAGGCTGAACCAAGCCCAAAGAGTAGCTCTGCCACTTCTATTTCTGGGCATGGATTCAGGTCTGTTTTTCTCAAACAGCATTTGGGGCAAGTCGTAAAACGTCAAAGATCAGCACCAACTCAGTTCCTCCTAATTATCTTTACCTACTACAAGCTAATCCTTCAGTTTGGAAACAGGTGGAAACAAACACAAAATAGAACTAGAAGCTCCATCCTGAAGGCAGGGCACTACCAGTACCCTGGGGTTGCAGCGGGACAGCAGAGGTGAGGGTTGTATTTCTGAAGGGTCTGTCAAGTGCTGTGTCAGTTAAAAACATCTGTTGCATGACCTTCCATGAAACTGCCTCTCCTGCATCTGCTGATAAGTAACTTCTGCACCTTGAAGATACCATTGCTTTGTGGTGCTCACTCTCACACAATAAGCACTCCCTGTATAATCCACAAATGATGATATAAAACAGCAGAATAATCCCCCTGAAACCAGTCATTACCACAGTTAAACTGTTAGCCTATTAACTATCCTCGGGGCTCCCTTTGGGCTCTTAACTGCAGCTAAAACTGATTTTCATAGGGATTATACTTACATAAGCACCAGAGATAGTCTAAATATGGAGTGTTTGTTACCAGGCAGACCAAAAGGTAACCACTGAAGCTCTTCATAGCATCTTTGGTACCAATCTTAACATCCCTAATTTGTGAATGCTCTCAGAGTACTTGTTAAGGCAATAGCTTTGCAAACAAGTATTTTCCACAAAAGTCATGCAAAAATAGAAGTAAAAACACTTCCTAATTATTTCTTTTTTTTAAGCTCCAAACAGATTTAATTAAAATAATCAAAAAAGTTAGTTTCTACTTAGTGCCTTCATTATAAAAAGAACAGCTATAAATAGAAACTGAAGCTGTAACAGAACAAGATGAGCATTTCATATTCTTGCAGTGAACTCCCTTCAGACTACTTTAGCAGAGGCCCAGCATTATCTAGTATTTCTTGAAATCCAAGTTCATTGTTTATTCTTCCTGATGAAAAATATGACACAGCCAACATTATTGTTTTTATTACAAAAGGTAAATAAATTCAAAAATTGTAAATCTCTGTGTACATTTTAATTAAAAATTGTGACCTGTCAGTCCTTTACGAGCTGGTGTCAGATATGGCTAAGGGAACAGATGAAAAAGATGAGGAAGAAGATGGTGAATATTCATTATTTGTTATTGATGCTTTTTCTTCATATTTTGGTGGTGATTCAGAGGAAAGGTCTAGCATTGGTAAAATATCTGAAGGTGAGCTGCTTCCAGAAATTGTATATATGGATTCATAGTCTCTAACAGCAACTGTTCTTTCACCATCAGCAAGCTGTGCTCTATAAAATACAAAACTATGTATTAGCATAATTCATTTATCCACAGTGAATGAAATTTGATTCAATTTACATAAACATACATGTATGCACACACTTCCTAAAAATCCCTGAAGCAAAGAACTCGCATAAGCATTAGGATTTCATTCTGTGGGCTACATTATGACTCTTATGAAAATTCTGTAATTTCAGATGGGAAGGGCAAAACAAGCTCCCTTCTAACCTTTAAGATCACCAGGCACAGCCTGGCTCATGCATATTAACTGCTTTTGGCTGTGCTATTTCACAATCTTACTAAATCATCTTCTGATCCTTAGTTCCCAATGTATCCTCCCTTTTGCAGTATACGACATACACAGTCCCCTTCCTTTACGAAAGACAGTTACTAGACTTAGAACTGCATCACAAAAAATCACAATCCTTAGCTTTTTGAGATCTTGCATGAAAGGCAATCAAACTTCTATTAGGCATTCCAGCAATCCATGACAGACATACAGAGTCATATTCCCGCTCAGAACTGGGGAAGCAGAAGCAACTGGACATGACCAGACTGCAAAGTTCCTAGCGACAGTCAAGTACTCACTGTCCTCCTCTAACCATCATAGCTGGATCCAAATTGGTTGAAGCCACATTGTTCTGGTAACTTGCTCATCTTGCCCTGGAGTTGGCCCTCAGCATATTGCTTCAGCTGCTTCTCAAGGAAAGGGAAGAACTCCTCTTTCCTCATGATTCACTTCCAGAGCTGACTCTTGCTTTTGTACATACATCTCATACATCTGTACCCATACCAATATCGAGTGAGGAGCATACAGAGCACAGTCACCTCATCTTCAGTGCTGTTACTGGTCTATGAGAGTTTTCAAAGGAGAGACAAATACTACAAGACAAATGCTAAGACAAATGTAACAGATTGCAGGAAAAATGCAAGCAATTCTGGGATCAGACCATGACTTAGCTTACTAGTAGCTGTCTCACCCAGCACAGGCTGCAGCACAGTGCTTGCTGACAGAACACTGAGCAATGGACCAAAGAGGCAAATCACCTTTGTCCAGTAGGCACCAACATATGAAAATGTGTATCCCCTGCCATATTTGGGATCTTCAACCATGGAACTGTTATGAACAATGAGGCCATTGCTTCTCTTCCATGAAAGCGCTCGGGAAGCAATTTGTACTAGTCAGGATGCCCTGATGGCCAGCAAGTGGCGAGCCATGAGACAGCAGGATTGAGCGAAAAACCCAGAGGTGGTATCAGCTCAGCAGGTCTCTGTGAGGACACTGGGAAGTATGGAAGGGCAACAGCTAGAGTGCCCCCAGCCAGAAAACACCACAGCACAAGGTTGGGCGTTCTGGGTTCTGTATCCAAGCCTGAGGTGTTTTATCCACTCCACTAGATATTACCCCAACAAACTGCCTCTTTGGGTACATACATTCACAGGACAGAGAAATCCAAACAGGTATTAAACCACATCCACATGGTTTTCCAACAATTCCAGAGATGGTGACTCCATCACCTTCCTGAGCAATCTGCTCCAATGCTTTACAAACCTTTCCATGAAAAAAGCCTTCCTAACAGCTAAGATAAACTGGCACAGCTTAAGGTCATTTCCTTTTCTCCAGCCACTTGTTACCTGGCAAAAGAGGCCGACCTCCATCTTGCCACAGCCTCCTTTCCAGTAACTGACGAGAACAACAAGGTCTCCCTCAAGCCTCCTTCACTCCAGACTGAAAAACTCCAGCTCCCTCGGCCACTCCTCACAGGACTTGTGCTTCAGATCCTTCACCAGCTGTGCTGCTCTTTTGTCATGCTCCAGGACCTCAGTGTCTTTCTCATCACAAAAAGCCCAAAACTGAACCACAGAATCCTAGAATAGCCTGGGTTGGAAGGGATGTTAAAAGATCATCTAGTTCCGACCTTCCATGCCTTCAACAGGGACATCTTTCACTAGACCAGGTTACTCAGAGTCCCATCCAAATCCGGCATTAAATACTTCTAGGGATGGGACATCCACAACTTCTCTGGGCAACCTATTCCAGTGTCTCACCACCCTCAGAAATTCTTCCTAACACCTAATCTAAAATTTCTTTCAGTTTGAAACCAATCCCCATTGTCCTGTCACTGCATGCTCTCGTAAAAAGTCCCTCTCAATCTTTCTTGCAGGCTCCCTTCAGATACTGGAAGGCTGCAATTAGGTCACATCAAAGCCTTCTCTTCTCCAGACTGAACAAACCCAATCCTCCCAGCCTTTCCTCACAGAAGAGTTACTCCAGACCTCTGTCATCTTGGTGGCCTCCTCTGGACTCGCTCCAACAGGTCCCTGTCCTTCCTGTGCTGGGACCCCAGAGCTGGATGCAGCACTGCAGGTGGGGTCTCACCAGACCAGAGCAGAGGGCCGAATCCCCTCCCTGGCCCTGCTGCCTGCACTGCTTTGGATGCAGCCCAGGACACGTTTGGCTTTCTGGGCTGTGAGTGCCCATGGCTGGGTCATGTCCAGCCTCTCACCCACCAGCACCTCAAGTCCTTCTGGGCAGGGCTGCTCTGATCTGTTCATCCCCCAGCCTGCATTGATACCAGGGGTTGCCCTGACCCAGGTGCGGCACCTTTCACATGGCCTTGTTAAACCTCATGAGATTCCCATGCACCCACTTCTCCAGCTTGTCCAGGTCCCTCTGGACGGCATCCCATCCTTCAGGTGTGCCAACTGCACCATTCAGCTTGGCATCATCTGCAAATCCATTTGTCTGTATCATTCATGAAGATATTTAATAAAACAGGTCTGAATATGGACCCCTGAGGGACACCACTTGTCACTGATGTCCACTGGGACTGAGACATTGACCCCTATGACCCTGGATGTGACTGTCAAACCAATTCCTCATCCACTGAACACTCCACCAATTGAATCCATCCCTCTACAATCTAGAGAGAAGGATGTTGTGGGGGACTGTGCCAAAGGCTTTACAGAAATCCAGATAAATGACATCTGGAGCTCTTCCCTTGTCCACTGCTGCAGTCACCCCATCACAGAAGGCCACTGGGTTGAGCAGGTGGGACCTGCCCTTGGTGCAGCTGTGTTGTCTGTCCTGAATCACCTCGCTGTCCTACACGTGCGCAGCTCTAGAAGTATCTGTTTGATGACCTTCCCAGGCAGAGGTGAGGCTGACGGGTCAGTACTTCTCAGGGTCCTCTTTTCTACCCTTCTTAAGGGTGGGTGTAATGTTTCCCCCTTTCCAGTCACCTGAGATTGCCCTGAGTGCAGTGACTTTTGAAATATCATGGAGAGTGGCTTGGCAACTGCCCCTGACTGACATCTACTGAGTACATCTACGGACAATTCCCTCAGGACTCTGGGATGCAGCTCATTGGGTCCCACAGACTTATGTACGTTCCAGTTCCTCAAATAGCCATGAACCTAGTCTTCTCTTATAGTGGGAGGGACTTTGTTCCCCCAGTCCCCATCCTGCTGTCCATCCACTCTTGAGTGGGAAGAGAGGTTGCTGTTCAAGATAGAGGAAAAAAAGTTGTTCAGTACCTCAGCCTTCTCATTCACTGTCACCACTTTTCCAGCATTGTTTATCGGGGGCTACCGATAAACTTTGACTTTCCATTTCTGGTTAATGCACCTGTAGAAGCCCTTCCCATTATTCTTTCTGTGCCTTGCCAGGCCTTGGCCCTCCTCACCCCCTCCCTACAAAAATGTGCTTCATCTCTAAACATTTCCTACNCCACTGCCTAGGTTCCCAAAGAACTGGAAGTCTGCTTTCCTAAAGTTCAAGAGCCGGACTTTTACTCCTTACCTGACCCATATCCCTCAGGACTGCGCACTCTGCCAGTGCATGATCCCCGCAGCCCAGGCTGCCTCCAGTCTTGGTGTCCCAGTTAGCTCAGCTGCACTGGTGACCAGCAGGTTCTGTAACACATTCCCTCTGGCAGGGCTGTCTATCACCTGGTCAGGAAGTTATCCTCCATGCATTCAGGAGGCTCCTGGATTACCTACAGCCCTCTGAGCCACTTTCCCAACAGCTGCTGGGGTGGCTGAGTTCCCCCCGCAGGACAAGACCCTGCGGGCACAACGCCTCCTGCGGCTGGAGCCAAGGTTTTGTCAGTGGGCTGCCCTTGGTCAGGCGGCTGTAGCAGAGCCCAGCCACAAGGTTCCCTTTGCTGCCTTGGTCTCTGACTCCTACCCACAGGCTTTCCACCTGCTCATGGGTATTCTTTGGGGATAGCTCTTCACATTCAAACCACCTCCTGACATAAAGAGCAACCCCTTTGTCTCTCCTTCCTTCCCCGTCTCTTCTGAACAGCCTGTAACCATTAGAAGTCACACTCCAGAAACAGGATTCATCCCACTAACTTTCAGGAACGGCAACAAGGTCACAGCTTTCCAGCAGCACAGTGGCTTCCAATTGCTCCTGTTTGCTGCCCATGCTGCATGCATTGGGGTAAAGGCACCTCAGCTGAGGTGCTGGCCATGTTGCCTTCCAAGAGGAACATCCCTTAATTCCTTTGAGATAATTCTCCAGTGTTTTCCCCTTGCCTTCTGTGGCCTCAGGAGCCCTTGGCTCAATTCTGTAAGACTGCAAGTGTGTTCCCGTGTGGCCAGCACACTTCAGAGTCAGTGGCAGAGTACCCTTGCAAGCATCTTGTCCTTCTAATCTATGCCTCTCATCCCACAGCTCGCCAGGAACAAGCCAGTTATTGCCCCCTCCCCTTGAACAGAGGATTTAGGTGCCTTGGTCCTGCTGGCTACACTATTGTTGTTACAAAGCTGGATGCAACTGGCTGCCTTGGCCACCCGGGCACACTGATGGCTCATGTTCAGGTGTTGCTGACTACCATCCCCAGGTCCTCTCCTGCCACACAACCTTCCAGAAACTCATCACCAATGGCAGTGATGGTGCTTCCAACTGTTGCCAAACAGGTTATATTTCTGTAAGAAGTCGTCTATGCAGCAGTAGTGGATGACATTGGAAAATTCTTTTAACTCTAACATTAATAGTGTATTATCCCTATATTCATGGCTAATGCTTAGTTTTGTCCCATACAAATATCAGAGATGAATGTGGCCTTGTGTTCATTCCCTACATCTGTGACTAGTAAGTCTTGTTCCAGCTAATGCTTCCTTGTATCAGCGATTAATATGTAGTAGCTGGCATCTTAGTTTTGAGAACAAGGATTGTGTGCCAGAGAAAAGAATGATAAGAGAAGTACACTATGACCTGACTTACTTGAGATACTCTCAAAGAGAAAAGATTCATCAGAAGATCTGGAACCATATCCAAACAAGTCCACAGAAATAATTAGCATATATGCATGTATTCAGAAAATATGTATAGTTTCAGGAATATAACCTGGTCTGTTAGGTTACTGAGCATACACGCTTTGAGGAGAATTCCCCATGCCTCCAGTACTGCTAGTAAACTAATGCTGTCTTTGTAACCTAACAAATTGGTTGGAGAGTTTATTTCCCAGTTTTCAGTGGCACAATGTTGCACATACAGTCTTGTAAATTAAAGTCATCAAATGACAGTCCACATAACTTACAGGACTCACAGATCAAATCCAAGCTGATGCAGGACCATTCTAAAGGTATTAAGTCAAGTCAGTTCTGCATCATTAAGGGCCTGAAAGTTGGGGACTCTAGACATGTGACACCTAGCTCTTCTAGCCAGATCTAGCTCTAGCTTCTAGTATGTGGCCCTTGCAGTGACCTCTTTCACCCTCAAGTTAGCAGCCCTGCAAGTTCTTGTGGCACAGGCGAGTCTTCGGTAAGTTGGCAGCTCCTGCTCCCTGAGGTTGGTGGTGTCAACACTGGGCAGTTCAGTTATAATCCATGTATGTAAGGAATGGCTGCAACAGGATAAGGTACAGCATTTTGAGATGGAACTGCAGCCTCCCTTGTCAGCACTCTGGAGTCTCCTGTGATATCAAGGTATCCTTTAATCTTGACACATGGCCACAGCAGGAACAAGGCAGACCAGCACAGCAGGTCTCACTTCCTCAAGGCAGAGATAAGGGACACAGGAGAACTGAACACATTGGCAGAAAAAGTAACATTCCCAGGGTCTCTGGGTAGGGGTCATAAAGCACTGCTGCTCTGTTTCTACAGAGGCTCCTAAAATCTGGCAATATAGACATCACGTCACTGCTGCACTGCTGTCAGCAGCATCTTCTTTTGGACAATCTGTGGAAGAAATCTACTAAGGGTCAATGAGTTAAGACTTTGCTTCCACTTCAGAAGTTCTCTCCAGTCACAATAATTTAATCCTCATAAAGGACACTCTGCAGTTTCTACTACCCCTAGTATACTACAGTATTTTAATACCAATTCAAGTGAAGTATCTGAAGTAAGTTGAGTTATGCACTAGAAAACTTGGTCATGCCTAGTAGTTAATTCACGGTATTATATAAGAACAGGGTCTTGGATACCTAAAGAGACAGCTCCAATTTCTAAAGTCAGAAATATTCTATAGTCTTACCCATCACTGAAGATAGAGTGGTATGGTGGAGGATTTTCACCTGTAGGCAAAGCACCTGACATAAGACAATGTGTCACAGTTGGTGACATAGGGTCAGCAAAATAAGGAGGTGGTGGGGGTGGGAATACCATCACAGCATCACCTAGGGGAAAAAACACCAATTACTACCTACGAAAAACTAAGCCCCTCTGTTCATACTAACAGTATCCTAGAACTTTTACTTGCCTAGCTTTTAAGATAAGTGCAATGATCCCACAAACAGAATTACTACATTCTGGGCTGTCAGAGTAGGTTGGAGGTACATTCAAAACTTAAATAATCCCAAAATAAAGATGCAGTGTATTTATAAATGAAGGATTTCATTTAGACAATATGGCTGAGGAAGGTGAGTGTTCTGTTTAGCTAAGAGACACAAACATGGTTGGCTGTCTACAAAAAGCAGAAGTGCAAACCACACAGTTACTGCTGGATTACTTTAAGGGTAGGAAAGTATTTAGTTTCCCTCAACACCTGGAATAGGTCATTTTAAGTTTCTCCCTATGTACTGCAGTGCTATAATAGAAGTCATTAATGGTTCTTAGGACTGATTTTGTGTGCCATGACAGTTTCCCTACTAAGTTACTTCTAGTTCAAGGCACACTAACCATGACTATTGATATATAGTTCACTACCTCAGTATATTGTCAGCAAAAAAAAATCTACCAATTTCCACTCTGTAATTGATCAGTTTAAAACTTTTTTTTAAACAGAAAGTTTGTATCATTCAGTGAGCTGGCATAATTTACATACACATTCACAGCTGCCTGACACCTTTTCTTCCTTTGTAATTTGTGTGCTGGGACAGTTCAGAGAACATCAAAATGGTTGAATTGTGAGGTGAGGAGTGTTTTCTAGCTAAGTCAGCACTGTTCCAGAATAACATTATGCCAACCAGACCTCAGCCTTCAGCTTTTCAGTTTTACTTTTCCTGAAAGCCTAAAAGGAATCTACTCATTTTGCTTTCTTGCATTTAAAGACAATCTGAATTCCCTCCTATTGATTTATCTTGGTGGCTGGAAAACTGACTTCAAGCCCTTCTGTTTCCTGAGTGTCACCAGGTCTATACATTTCCTTGAATTTCATAATACATTTCAAGTCCAGTCAGTCAGACAGCAGTGAAACAATACCATGACTGACTCATTCATCAATGAATTTTTCAGAATGATCAAACTTATCAGAACAACCTATGCGTGCAGTGTAGTCATTGGGCATTAACCAGGGCCATATGCGGGGTGTTATGCCCTGCTAACACACCACATTTGCTCAAATACTGTGCAATTAAGAGAGGCATCTTGTAATTACATCTCTGACTGATTGACAATGTGGCCACAATTTAAAAAATACAATACACTGGTTACGAATCAGAATATTCTGTTTAAGGGGGTCAGAGCTCAAGGTTAAAATAAATCTTAAATATAGTTATAGAAGCCTGTGATCTGCAGGGTCCATTACACCATTTGATAACAGAATTGGCGTTAGACTCATTAGTGATACATTATGTTGCTTTTACACAGTCAGACCTTTCTTTTTATGCCAAAAGAGGGATTCTGGCTTTTTGAGAAAGGTAACTGAATTGACCATACAGAAAGCATACAAGACAAAGCAACATTATTCTGTTTTGGCTGCCTTGGCATGGCAGAACTGACATGCTTAGAGCTCAAATAAGTAATATCCAGAGATAAATTATCAGTGGAAGAAAACCCCTACTAGTTCCCAGTGTAAAGTTCCAACATTTTTTACCCACCTACTGTAACCTGAAAAGATTCAGTGCTCTGAGGATGTTCTTCACTTTCACAGGATTCTTGGTTGAGATTTAAGTTTTGCTTCTTTTTAACATGAGCTATCACGAAGAAACACAACCCAGTGAGCACAATCAAAGGTCCCATGATTTGAAGTGACAGGAATCCACAGCCCTGGAGGTCCATGTCAGAACTGCCAGTGTGGTTGAGCTGTATTGTATGCCAGCCAGGGCTGCAGCCAGGAACCCAAATGCCCAGGATGCTAATTAGCATTCCACTAGTTAAAAACAAGAATCCAAATATGAGAAACTGGGCAAACTGACAGTTCCCACGACAAAAAACAAGGCTGTACACCTGCTCATTTTGCAATTGTCTTTGTCTTATATACATCCTGGCCCTTGACCGTGCCAGTAAAACACAAACCAGTCCAGTTACAGCGAGCACTGGCCCAGCAGCCTTAAGGACCTCGTTACAGTCACTGAAGCTTCCAGATGGACACGACTGGAGAATAAAAACTGAAAGGAGAAATCCAGCACAGAGCAACACAGCTCCAAAAACAAAAAGGAAAAAAATAAGTTTCCCATGTTGTCCATTACTTCCTTCACCTCCTGGTGCAGGTACAGCCACTGGATACATTACAACAGAATCTCCTCAAGCAGATGAGTTGTTAGCATTAAATGGCAGCAAACTACAGTAGATCTGTGAACGTGAAAATACACAAACTAAAAGAAATAAAAACCCCAGCAAGAATAATTACATTATATTTCTCACTTTCAAATTTGCTACTCAGCCTTTATTGTATATTCTATATTTTCTGTTTTGCAGTACCTCCACTATGGATTACAGGGCCTAATCAAGTTTGTTGATATTACATGCCGATGAAAAGACAGAACTGGCTTTACAGCTAAACTTAAACCAACTGCAATTGCTGTTGCACAGCTAAACGAATTGTTTCTTTAGAGAAATAGCCTTATGATTAAGGGGATATTACTTTCAAAATAAAATATTTGGAATGAGGACATGTTAGCTTTCCCCTTGAAAAGAGAACGCTACACAAAATTTCTGTCTTGAATTGCAGGAAGTGACAGCTTGTGAGAGATAGTACCTTAATGGAAACAAGCAATGACTACTGGACTTTTTAACCAAGTAAACCTTCTATTACATACCTTCTTCAAAGTGTATAAATCTTGCTTCTCTTTCCACAGGCAGTAAAGACCTCTCTGTTTCTCTCTTTAAATGAGCTTCCTGTCCTATGCTGCTGCAAAAGCGTGTCCTGAGACGATTTTTGGTTCCGTTCTGAAATGACAAAACAAAAAAAGAAAATAAAAACCCCTAAGGGCCAGTTCAAGTCTCACTGATTCCATAGTTGTTAAGCATATTGATCCTACACTTCCTTTCAAGTTCCTCTGCTTCTGAATACTTCGTCTGTGCTCCAAAGACCTGTAAAAAGAAATTAACAAAAGTGGCTCCCAGAAGGCTTCTGAGCCCACAAGACTCTAGATTCAGAAGTAAAGTAGAAGAAAACAGAAGAGTACTGGTGTTGAGACCAGTAACTGCCCATATGGCAGCATGGATAACAAACCTGCTGGATGTGGATTTACTGGGGCAAGGGAAGCCTGACTGAAAGTT
>WEIT01015921.1:12959-27552 GCA_013389985.1 Dryoscopus gambensis | reverse complement strand
ATTTCTCATTTATACTAACAATAAACTGCCTTGGCTGCATATTTGCTGTAGTATAGTTTACCTGTTATGAATCCTTCCTACTTTCTTGTAGTGGCTTTTTAAATTATATATTAAGTACAGATTGAGTTGAGTTCCGAACCTGTTGAGTTCCTTGCCTATTTTCTGCTTTGAAAAAAGTATCTGTTGTTTGTGTGTTCTTCGGATGCTTATATTGGCCTCAGTCTCACATATGGACTGGATTTCTGGAAGCTTTTAATTACATTGTTCATCAAATTAGCCTAAAATGGGTCTTCCTTGTGTCATAAAATGAACANTGTCATAAAATGAACATATTGTGCAGCAGAAAAGAGTGACTTGTACTGCCCTCCATGCTCTGTTGCCTTACTTGAAAATTGTTTGTATTATGCTGCCAGTAATTTACTTATTGCTTCAGTCTCTTGTCATTCACAGAAGCAGACAGAATTCAGTTTCTCATTGGCTTTGATTTAAAGAAGCTTAGAACTGAATCTACGTGCTTGTTCAGGGGAAAAGTAGTCTTCCATTAATTGTATCTGAATTGCAGTAAGAGTTTTTATGTTGGCAAGTTTTGCCAGTGCAGGATGAAATTGTACTAGTATATATTAATCCGTATCTCAGGCTGTATTAATTATGGAAGATTTTTTAATAAATAACTGTGTGATGCAATAGGCTTACCAAAAGGAAAAACTTCTCATTCAGGGTACTAGAACAGCTTGTTATTATTACATTACCTGAAAATGTGCATTCATTTTTTTATTAGGGAATTCTTGAATGGAGTCCAAAAGTCTTGAAAAGGCGCAGAAGAGAAGTCTATGTATGGGTAAAGAATTCCATATATTTTGAATTTCAGAGAAAAACTGCAACTTTTTTTTGTTTTAGTCAAATACAGAAATAACTTCTGTTTAGTTTCTAATAATTGAAAATCAAGGAATATAGCTGAACTACTGTCTTTAATAAATTGTCAATGTTCCCAGCAATTAATCTTAAATTCCTAAAGATGTAAAGAGGGCATAAACATACATTTATATCAGAAAGCTGAAATAGCCTTTAACTGGCAACATGTTTAATTTTGAATTGCCAACTTTACATGTTTACAAAAGCTAAGATCTATATGGAAATCCTTTTAAAGTAAAGATCAATTTAGAAAAGGCAAGTAAAAGACTAACACTGCTTGCAGAAATGGAAATTCATACTGCATTAGATATTCACTAAAATGTGTCCTGTATAATTTTTAAGGATATTTTTATGACAAGAGCAAGCATCTTTAAATTACGTAGGGAAGCAAGTCAGAGTAAAACACTGTAGGGTGTGTGGGTGAGGTTTGAGGGTAGTAGAAGTCATGTCCAAACAGGGAGAACACTCCCAAAACTATTATGAATAAAATATAGCACTGTAGAAAACATGCGAAGTGACTTGCTACTTGAGACATAATGTTAATATGTAAAAACATATTACATGGGAGCATACCAAGACTGTGCCTGACTTAAGAGAGGCATTCTTATTAAATGAAGGGTAAGCTGTTAGCAGAACTGGATGAAATTCATACAGTTATTATAAAGGAATTAGAATAGAAAGGTATTAAATTATTTATTGCAAACTGCAGTGCATGTATACATGCATGGAAAATCAGAGTGTTGGCAAATCTCATGTCAGTTTTCTGAACTGGAGATCCAAGGCATTTGTGGAACAGCAGACTAATAAATCTATTTTTTGTAAAAGAATGAAAACATGTACAATGAGGAAGTTGTTAAGCTGTATGTACGTGCAGCATAATGGGAGACATCCAATGCAGCCTCAAGTCATGCCTCGCAAAAGTGTTTGACTTCTCTGAAGGATGTAGATAAGGGTATGTGGGTGAATATATTGTACATAAATTTCAGGAACTCTTTGGGAAGCTATCTAACTGGAACTATAAAAGAAATTAAACTCCATGAGATAAGGTGTGAATGTTAGAAGGTCAGAAACAAAGGGTGGGATTAAACGGTAAATTTTCAAAAGACCACCACCACCCTAAAAGCGTATATAAAATAATTGATCCTAAATAAGGTCTTACCATTCAGCAGAGAAATCTCAGTATTCTTACGGAAAGTTTTCTGAACACATCAATTCGTTACTGAGCAAGCACCAAAAAGGAAAATACATGATGGAAATCATGGAGAAGAACCTATAGAGAAAGCAGAAATTTTTTTTAATTTTGTAAATTGATGCGTAACATTGTAAATGCTGCATGTAGTCTGTCAGTGTGTCTTACTTATAAAAAATTTAAAATCTAGAATGCCTTCGCCCAAAAGCTACTACCATTAAATAGAGTATGAGGATAATTTTTAACGTAGATTCACCAAATAGCTGAGATTTTAAAATAAGTTAGAATTCTACATCTTGTAAAATAAAGGTAAATATGACAAAGCCAGTGGATAAAAGTAGGATATAATTACAGGTTTTTTAATGCCCCTTACACTAGCAGCAATAAGCTTGTAAGGAATAAAAAAGTTACTGTGGAAGCAAAAAAACCAGAGGCATTCAGTAAAGGATTAGGATAACTCCTAGGTATTTGGTTTCTTAGCAGCCATTAAATGAGACGACTGAATGCAGCCCATCATCACATAAAAACCCTGGTTACATTAGGGCAAAGATCAGTTTGTGTTTTGTTGCATTCTCTCTGAAAGCATCTGCTGTGAGTCCCAAATACAAGATACTGAGACAGGTTGTCCTATTCAGTCGATCCAGTTTTATAAAGAATTAGCTAGATTAAGCTACAGTGCCAAGGATTTAACCTTCCTGGTACAGGAATAAACTTGATACATAACTAAAAGTAGTAACTGTACATACGTTGTTTATGTTTCCATCAAGTTCTAACCTCAGATTGTCTTGAGACAGTGCTATAAATCAGCAAATTTCGTCCAAAGATTGAATTACCAGGGTAGCACAGCCTGATAATGTAGAGCAGCTCTTGTCCAAAAACAGTCCCTACACACTGGTATGTGCAAAACAGATGGAGCTGACAGTGAGGCTGCCCGTGTTCAAAGTTAACTTTGGTACCCCCTCTGCTGCAATGCTGTATGCAGTGGTACAGCTGTAGTGTAAATCGGCTGCACAAAATTATTTCAGCTGTAACATAGGAGAGTTTGTAAGTAGTAGCTAAATTTAAGAAGCCTTTTAAAAAGAAAAAGATTTGTAAAAGTTAAAAACATATTCATTTCATTCTAAATATATTTTTCAAGGTCATTGAAGGATGTGCCTGGTTA
Source organism: Dryoscopus gambensis (assembly GCA_013389985.1). Taxonomy (NCBI): domain Eukaryota; kingdom Metazoa; phylum Chordata; class Aves; order Passeriformes; family Malaconotidae; genus Dryoscopus; species Dryoscopus gambensis. The sequence continues at coordinate 24,289 of WEIT01015921.1, read as the reverse complement.
TTTGGGACAGTCACCTTGAAATACCTGACTTCTCTTGTGTTTGGAATAGCTGATGATGTAAGTTCTCTTATCAGAGTATCTGGTTGGTGTCTTTCAAAAATTTTGTAATTCTTCACATTTGATTTTGTCATCTTACTGATATACTTTCCTGAATTTTCAGTATTTGTTTTGCAGAAATGGGAGAGAGATTGTGTATTTGCTTTTTCTTTCATTATGTATTACTGCTTTAATATGTTATTACCAAAATTTGTGAAAACACAAATATCTTTACTTTTGTCTTAGTGAATGCTCTATGTGTTTGTTTTTAAATGTGGATTTATAGGGCTTTGTTTGTCTTGGGTATCTTCTACCTGCACCTTTTCTTTTATTTACTCAGTTTGTCAGTTCACTCTTCTCTGAAGCTAATTTTTAGGCCAGTTTTGAAATGCTTGTTGTAGCAAGTACAATCTTTACTGTACTTCATTCAGCCCCTTTATTATATTGTTAAAAAGCTGCCTGCAGGTGTGTATCAAGGGGTAAAAGATAGGAAGCTTACATCTTAAAATATGACTATACAAAACTATACGCCTGTTGAATCCAATCACAATGGTAACACCCTTTTTTCTGCTGTTTCCTGCTTTTTATTTAACACTGTCCAATCTGTGGTAGACTCAGAGACATTATTTAATACACGGGAAGTAGATTTTTGATGCTCTTGTAACAATATTGTAAGTGATATAAACTTCTGTTCTAATTAAAAACATTTCTCATACAATATAATTTCTCATATTTATACTATTTTGTTGCGGAAAACAGGACAGTTTTCACTTACTACAGTTTGGTATGTCTTTCCTGTGTATCCTACCAGGCTCATATAGGAAATATATTGAAATCTAAGTTTATTGGCTACAAGGACTTTGATACATTAATGTATACCTGCGCTGCCGAGTTTGACTTCATGGAAAAAGAGGTAATTTGGTCAAAACATGTGATTGTGGCAGAGGGAACTTATTGCTTTATCTTCATTTGTAACATTTGAGAACCACACCTCCTTCTGCCATTATAAGTTCAAGTGCATACTTGTGAAAAGAGAAATGAATGAACTAAAGCTAAACTTAACTGGGCTTATTACATTTAAATGAACTTAAACCAAAGCAGTGTTTTGATTTTGGATCTAAGAAATGTGTTTGCTTAAATGAAAGAAGTGCTTCCTCAGGAATAAATGAAAGGTTACAGTTCTGCAAAGAAGATCTTATGGGGCTCTCAGTACCTGCTTTTGAGTATATGGAAAATGTACTGAGAGCTGCAAAGGCCTTATATGGTAGGTTTAGACTACAGAACAACACTGAAGCTTCGAAATGTGGCATTAATAGACTTCTTTACTTTATCAGTATCTAGATATGCATTTAGAATGTTTATAGGTTAGTCAATCCATAGTACCCAAATTCAGATGAAATATAATCTCTTTCTCATCTTTGGATGGCTTGCCAAAGAGCTGGAAATAATTTACTGATGACCCTGGTATTATGTCTTTAGCATGGTTGCTAGGTGAAGTTTACATTTACATTTTACTCCAGGAATATCTCCTTATTATATTTTCTTTAAAATGGTGGTTGGAATAATTATAGATGAAGGAAAGCAACTAATGAAGTTGATTTCCATTTTAGACTCCAGTAAGATACACAAAGACTCTGCTATTACCAGTTGTTCTGGTGGTTTTGGGAGTAATCATCAAAAGGGTAAGTGTTTTATTTAGTGAGTCGCCTTTACCATGCATTTACATTTCTGTTGTTTTGAAGGGATTGCTACTTACTTACTTACTTACTTATTTATTTTTTTATTTATTTGAGATGGGAAGAAATTGGTGTGGTGGGTCAATCTTTGCTGACTGCCAGGTGCCTGCCAAGCCATGCTGCCGTTCCCTACCCTCAGTAGGATGGGGAAAGAAGAGTAGAAAGATCTCATGGGACAAGATGAATACAGGGGGCTCACTCTCTGCTTCACTGTCATGAGCAAAACAGACTTGAATTGAGGAAGATCAATTTAATTTTTTGTAAATTAAAAATAGAGTAGGACTGCAAGAAGCAACCCCAAAACTGAAACCACTTTCCCCTCATCCCCCGGCTCCATGGGTCCCTTCCATAGGCTGCAGTTCCTTTAGGAACTGGGTCAGCATAGGTCCTTTCCATGGGGTACAGTTCTTCAGAAACAGACTGCTCCAGCATGAGTCCTCCACAAGTTGCAGCTCCTGCCAGAAAACCTGCTCCTTTGTGGGCTCTTGTCCATAAGCTGCAGTTCCTGCCAGGAGCTTTCTCCTCTGTGGGCTCTCTGTGGGTTGCAGCATCCTTCAAGACATGTGCACCTGCTCTGGCATGGGGTCCTTCACAAGCTGCAGGTGCATATCTTATCTGCTCCACCGTAATCTTTCATGGGGCTCTGGGGAAAGAAAACTTACATCACAGTGGTATTCTCCAAAAGCTGCAATCTCATGGTTATCATGGAGCACCTCCTCCCCCTTCCTCACTATTCCTCAATAGAGGCCCCACCACTGTTGCTGATGAGTTCTGCTTTGGCCAGTGGTAGGTCTGATTTGAAGCTGTCTGAAACTGGCTTTCTCTGACGTGGGGGCAGTCCCAAGTCTCTTCCCACAGAAGCCACCCCTGCAATGCCCATGCTGCTGAAACCTTGGCGCATAAACCAGATACAGATAGAAAAAATACAGGTTTTCAAACTGCGTATTTAAAATTCTGTATTCTCTTTACAAAGATTTTTGCAAAGGTCCAGTCCTGAGTCAGTGATAAAACTTGCTTTGATGTTAAGCGCCAAAAAAATTTCTGTTATTTAGCTGATGAATACTAAAACTGGAGTTTATAACTCTTTTTGTAAATTTGATTATGTATAATTTGTGTAAAAACAGCTTACAGTTTGCACAGGAACAGATGGGATAACTGCTAGCTGCTTGGCTAATTAAACATCCTTTAAAAGAAGTTTTAGCTAAAACATTGCATGTCTTTTATCTTTGCATTATCTCAAAAAAAGATTACCCAGGTGTAGTCTAATTAAGCAAATGTTGAAAATGCTTCAAAATGCTTTTGAAAGTTTGTTCATACTTTTGTTGTTTCTTGTTTTCTTCAGGCAATTAAATATATTCTGTGGTCCTTATCTCACACAGGCCGATATGAAAAGTAAGTATTGTCGTCTTTTTTAATGTAAAACTGAATTTTCTGCTGGAAGTTCATTCGATTTGCTATATGCTACATAATTCAGAATTCTACAATATGTTGAGAGGTTGGTTATGTGCAATTCAGTAACTGGATGTGCTATAAACGATATTTTTATATTATAACTAAAACTACAGTTAGCTGCTAAACCTGTTTTAGACATCTTAACCTATTTATGCCTAGATTTTGTATTTAGTGATTTATTTGCTGCTCTGGTCCTAAACCTGTATTTATTTATGTGCCTTTTTGCTTTTTTACTATAAATAGCAAAAGCAAATTCCTTTTTCCCCATTATTTTCTTCCAGCTTATAAAGATACCTCAATTTCATCTCATGGAAGTAATTAAAAAAATCTGCTAAAATCAATACTCATGATTTCCAGATAGATAGAGGGATTGAGGAAGATAGTTACTGATTTGCAATTTATTTCAAAACTTGCGTAGAGGGGGAAAAAATTCTGACACTTGACTCATGCTCACTGGATTAGTTGCATTGTGTAATGCCATTAGAGATGCTTTTAAAATAAAGCCAGTGCTTCTGTAGTACATAAATAATGATGGGTTTTGGGTTGTTATTTTTTTCAGAGAAGAACGTTTTAACCATGGTGAGGTAAGATTCTTTTTCTGCACAATTTTATTCCTATGTTAATGCAAATACTCCATATTGAAATGCAGGTTGCAGTGGGCTGATGCTGATACACGTGGTTTATTTGAAGCTAAGTATTTGCATCGTTAATTCCCTCATCAGCTGGGTCTAGTATGTCACCAGAATAACTCTGGAATGTTGAACAAAGGAATATAGTGGCTAGTGGGGGTGACTGTGCAAGAGAGGAATCTTGGGCTTTTACTGTAGCTGTTGAAAAAGACACTGAAATTAGGCTGGACCTTCCATTTTCCACATGGAGACTGAGAAGGAGATTGGTTCCTTTGCTGGGGTTTCACATGACGTATAATGCTCAAGTTCTGTTTTGAAATAATGCCACAATGAATATAATAGTACACATGGTTCTTTTTAGTAAAATTGTGCAAAACAATGTAGTGTGTCCCCCTCCGGAGCCCTCAGCAGAGGAAGAACATGGGCCTGCTTAAAGCAGAGGTCCAGAGGAGCTCCACAAAAATAGAGGGATAAAGCACCTCTCCTGTGAAGACAGGCTGAGAGAGTTGGGGTTGTTCAGCCTGGAGAAAAGAAGGCTGCAGGGAGACCTTATTGGGGCCTTTCATTGCTTAAAGGGGACCTGTAAGAAAGACAAGGACAATTTTTTAGCAGAGCCTGCTCCAGCAGGACAAGGGATAATGACTTTAAACTGGAATCAGGTAGATTTAGACTAGCTATAAGGAAGAAATCTTTTTACAATGGGAATGGTGAAACACTGGGGTCAGGTGGCCCAGAGAGTTGGTAGATGTCTGTCATGGTTTAACCTCACATTGCCTTAGGGGAGATTTAAATTGGATATTAGCCAAGCATTGGGACAGGTTGCCCAGGGAAGGAGTTGAGTCATCATCCCTGGAGGCATTTAAAGACAGGTAGATGTGGCACTGAGGTCATGGTTTAGTAGTGGACTTGGCAGTGTTAGATTATTGAGTGGACTTGATCTTAGAGGTTTTTTCAAACCTAAATGATTCTATGATAATCAATCAGATAAAAGCACTGATTGCAAAAATGCCTCTGATTTAGCATAGCACTTTGACAAGTAACATAGATTAATGTTAAGAGTAGTGAGTGACATCTCTGATGCTTTTCAGAATACTAAAGCAAGCTGCCTCTGATTGTGTGATTATCAAGGATGATCTTATTTGCTTCTTTTATTCAATACTTGGGTATTTTGGGCACTAAAAAGCAGAGTCTCTTAACATCTATAAAGAGATTATACAAGAAACTTTACATGTATAATTGCCTGTTAATGTCTAAAGATTTTTTAAATAGCTAGTTATTTCTCTAGCCGCTTTTTCTTTTATTGTTAATGTTTATCCTTCCTGTTATTCTATTCCTTAGCATACTACATGCACTTTAGATAAAAGATAACAGAAAGTCATTATCACCATCTGAAATATGAATATCTTTGCTTTGACTTGGACTCTTTCAGACAAGCTCATCATTTAAGCTATACTGAAAATGAAGTTGTGTGTTTAAGGCAGAAATGAAAAGTATGCAAATATGCTTCTGTGTCTTGTCGTTTCTTTTTTCTTTTCAGCTGGTATTCCATGCATTGCAGCTGTTGGCATACAGTGTCCTAGCAATTTTGATCATGAGACTAAAACTGTTTTTAACACCACATCTGTGTATTATGGCTTCCTTGATGTGTTCAAAACAGGTAAGGTCTCTTTTTTCCTGTAGCTATCTCAGTACTTAAGAGTATTACACAGATATTTGTCCTAAAGCAGATTTCTCTGTGTGTAATTGCTGAGGAATCTGAGGGTACCAGATAAAAATAAACCAGATTATATTGCCTGTCAAAAAATGGTTCCATTCTCTCCTCTTCCCAAATAAAGCACAAGGCTTGCTTTATGCATCTTGTCCAATAACCGCATTATCGTACGAGTTAACATGCTGTGTATTGAGCTTGAGCACAGGGAGACATGTACTAGATTTTACTGTGTTTGCACACCTCTATGCCGCTGCAAGTTTTTATTGACTATTAATTTTATCCAGTGTTTGTTTACACTGTGTTCTCACAGTTCTTCAGAGCTTATTGCCTTGCATATTTTTTGTCTGTTAATTTTTTTCTAGAAGTCTTGTTTGAAGTCTTGCGTGTTAAAAACATTTCAGTCTTAAAAATCAAAACTCATATGCCTAACTCAGATTTAATCTTTCTACTCTGAAATCATCTATAACATTAAATGTTACTAGATTTCCTGCAGATACAAAAGGTCTTAGAATAGGCTTTCCATGTTTCATTATCTATGTTTTTGAGACGTGAACGTGATTAAATCTCTATTTAAACAGCTGTTTTAGAAGCTTTGAACGTGCAGCAAAAGTAGGGTAAGGAGTCTTTTGGAAGCAGGCAGGGAGGTAGATTGAAAACTGAACAGCTGGGCCCAGAGAGGGACGATCAGTGGTGCAAAGTCTGGTTGAAGGCTGGTAACCTGAGGGGCCAGTGCTGAGTCCAGGACTGTTCAATGTCTTTGTTAATGGACTGAATGATGGGGCAGAGTGTAGCCTCAGCAAGTTTGCTGATGGTACAAAACTGGGAGGAGTGGCAGAGTCTTTCAAGTGGTGCCCCGTGACAGGACCAGAGGTGATGGGCACAGGCTGAAATGCAGGCAGTTCCCTCTGAACATCTGGATTCTTCTTCACTGTGAGGGTGATAAGCACTAGCACAGGTTGCCCAGGGAGGTGGTAGAGTCTCCGTCCTTGGAGGTATTCAGAAGCTGTCTGGATGTGGACCTGGGCACTTGGCTCTGGGTGACCCTGCTCAAGCAGCAGGGCTGGATCTTCAGAGGTCTCTGTCACCCTGCACTGTGCTGAGATTTTGTAGAAAGTGTCTAAAGGTGGATTAGGGTGGTATAGTGAAGGCAGTTGCTGTATGTGAAACAGCTGATACCTGTGTCAAACAACTGGAAGGTGAGTGAATGAGACAGAATTATGCAAAGAGGAGAAAGCTATCTCATGTTAAGCCAGCTGAACAAATGATTGTTTTGCAGAAAACTAAATTGCTTCCTGAATGATCTTTAGAGAAGGGAAGTTCTTTATGACACTGGACACGTTACACAGTATCAGTCTATTTAAGTGTTGTGCTCATCCCTTTCTTGATGCCTGATTTACCTGGCCTAGGTGAAAGTGCTGAGTGTCTGCCAACATCAAATGAATCTGTACAGTTAAAATATAAAACGCTAAAAAATTGTCAAAACCTCTTTAGCCACCTTGTAATTGAGTATTGAGACTTAGGAATTTCCTCTAAGTGCTTGCTGTTCTGGAAGATTCACAGGTGTTTGGTTTTCCAGCTCTTAGTTGTTCTTGAAATACTGACATCCTCTTAGATGGTCTGGTTGTTTAGGCAATAGCAGTTGCCCTGATTATTTTTCTTAGTGAACTCTCATAAGGTGTTTCTGAGTAATTTGAAATGAAGCTGTGTCATGGTTAGACACCGGACACAATGTCAGTGCCCCATGAAAATATATTTTTTTTACTAATAATGGTTGTGAGATGTGATTAGGAACAGAGCAGAGCAGGCTCAGACTTAGAAATAAGAAAAAAACTTTATTAATCTATACTAAAGGAAAGAAACACATAAGAAACAGAAATGAAAACTCTCTGAAACATTCCTCCTCCTCCCAACTTCCACCCTTCCCACAATCAGACAAAACCTTGGATTTCCTGATCAATTAACAATGCTCAAATAATCAATTCTCAGTCCATTTAAGAAGAGAGGAGTCTCTCTTGCAAACCATAGTGTCCTTCCATGTCTGGTGCTCTCACCACCATCCATGGACCAAGACTGCCCTCAGGATTCAACAATGCTTCGCCAAGTACCAGAAGCTCCTTCTTTGGGACAAACAGTCCCCCCCATTTTATAACCCCTGGGGCCGAGGGTTTCTTCCTTCTTCCTCCACTTAAGCTCGGCATCACTGCAGCAGGTCGCCTCATCTGGCATCCAGCCACTGCATCCACCTAAATGCAGTCTCACGTATTAAAGACAGATTGTTCAGTCTATGGCCATACAAGAAAAGTCCAGCCATAAGCCACTCCATCATCTTTTCCCACTTTAGATTCTTCCCATCAATTCCTTTAACGTCACAGGATTCCAGGCTGTCTCTCTTCTCACTCCAAACACTGCTCAGGAAGATTAATGTTTCATAAAGCTTTCCTTTCCCAAGGAAGAGAAGGGTTAAAACGTCTCTGTCGCTAGTGCCGTGCCGTCAGCTCCAGGACTCCCCCACAGCCGAGAACCTCCCCTGCTCCACTCCTCGGCCGGCACAGACAGACACAGTCTCTCTCTCTGGGGGGAGGCGGGGGGGTAGAGAACCATCTCCTCGTCTCTCCACCCTTCCATCCTGCAGAAGCTGGCTCAGTCCATTCCCTTCCATCTCTCTCTCTCTCTCTGGGCTCCGGCCTACCTCTCTCCTCAGGCCGCATGGCTGCCCCTCCCCTGCCCAGGCCCAGGCCCAGGCCCAGGCCCAGGCCCAGGCTGGGCGAGGGAGGAGATCTGCTCCTTTCACTGACCGGAACACAAAAGGAAGTCCCTCTGTGAATCTCTCCTTTATCTCCCTATGTTCTCAGAGGTGACAAATCTCCTCAGTGGCCACACCAGATGTCAATACTCACTTCTGACCCATGATTGGTTTGACTATACCTCCCTTAAAAAACTCCCTTCCTGTCAAACCAGGACAAGCTGCTTTTCAAAAGTCAGAAAAACAAAATGAAAAAATGTTCTTTTAACATGTAATTTTTAGATAACAGTTACGATTTAAATTAATTCTGTCCAAAGTTGATTTGCTCTTGGTTCTTTTTTTAACTGTGTGTTTCTTGATGGGCTTTTCTGCCCTGTTGGTTGTGGTGGTAGTAGTAGTGATAGTAGTAAAGTTTTGTAGTGAAGTTCAGAACTAAAAGTATTTATATATTTTGTGCCACGGTAAAATCTGTACAGATTTTTTCTAGCTGCATGGCGACTTTTTTAAATGCACCTGAGTAATAGCATTTCAGTAATTCTTCCTGGATTGTTTTGGGTGTTTAGAACTACAGCTGAGGTCATCAGGCCAGTTAATGAATGCTGGTGCTTCTCATAATGGTTGTATGTTGGATCTTAGAGGATGCCCCATCAATAGTGTGAAAATTTTGGAAGGGAGGACAGGTTCAGAGTATTTAGTCAATATTTTTTTTTCTGCTGCTTCCGACTACATTTTGGCCCTTTAGTTGTTCTGCTGTTTCCTGTTGTAGAGTGAGAGCAAGCTTCTCAGGGAGCTGCAATTGCAAATGATAACCTGTTCTGGGAGCTGCCCCTGCTGGACCAGGTGACTCTGGTCCAGTGCCTTTTCCTTCCTTCACTGCAGCATCATGGAGGCATAGTTGGCTTGAAACAAATAGGTCATGAGTGCTAGGGAAGGGCTTTTAGATTGCTGTAGTTCAGACATTTATTTTATGCAGAAGGGGATAAATGACCAGCAGCCCTTTATACTGCAGCCTCGGAATATCCTGGCCCTGGCTTGGGCCTTAGGAGAAGTGTTCAAGTGAACCCAACTTTAGGTGAACAAAGTGAAAATAAAATCAATTTCCTTGTCTTATTGTTAGTCAAGGTTCTTTTGCCTGTTCAGTGTGTTCCCTAGGTTGGTGCTGATTGATACCCATAGAAGACAAGCTGGAATTTTTTCTAGTCTGACAGATGTGTGCTTGCTTTAGTAGGGAGAGGCTGGTAATCTTCCAAGTAGTACAGGACTGGCTTCAGCATGACAGAGAAACACTGGCCCATAAGGCTGTTGAACCACCATTGAGCAGATCACTTCTAAGACTTAAGCAAGCAATAAGAAAACCTTTTTTTGGTTCTTGTTTTGGTTGGTTTGTTTGTTTTTGGAGGGCCAGGAAAAAATCAAGTGGTTTTTATGAGCTTTTTCTATCCTACTGGCTGCTGAGCAGAAGTAGTTTTTTGAGGCTGAAAAATCTTTGTGTGCAATACTGACCCATAATTTCTTGGATGGAGGAAAATGAGAAGGGAAAGATGGGACTCGTGACCAAATGATGGATTAACACTCGGTACATTTATCATTGGATAAAGTTTTAGATGTTTGAATGTAGTGTAAGTTGATAAGTGACAATTTGGTTTTATAGATGCAGGAAGAATTTAAGTAAATTTAACATAGGCAGTTATCATACTGTAATTGAGGTCAACACTATCCTTTCATCTCGCAGACCATGAAAGTTTATCTGCAGTGTTATGTTAGTATATCTAATTTTTTTTGAGGCTAAAAATTATTGTTTGCATATGGAAAAGAAATTTTGTGTGTTGTGTTCTTTCAGCCCACTGCATGAATCCCTGCACTTTCCATTTTTTCCATTACCATGTGGCATGTGGCAGCTGATGGGCAATAAAAATGATAATGTTCTTTTTCTAATAAAGAATATTTTCATTGTCTGGAATGCTTTCTGGTGAAAAGAAGTGACCTAATGTTGATTTTCATTGGAAAGTAATTCACTTTATAGCACATTTTCAAGAAAGGGTTTTTAATGAAATAAAAATATAAAGTAGCTGCATCTTTGCAAAAGGAGTAACTCCCTTATTCTGTACAACTGCCTTTTAAGTATTAGAAACCTGTGATTAGAACCTTTACTTCTCTTAAGTTGAACAAAGAGGAGTAAATTAATTAGGGATCAATTCAGTTTTGTCATTTAATTTACTGTTTGTGCTTCAAGTTAGGCCTAAATCTGCTGTTGTTTCTGTTCAGACTTTTAACCATTTACATCTACACATTTCCTCTTTCTGTTAGGGGACATTATATTACCCTAAATGAAAATTTCAAAAACAAAACAAAATAAAATAGCTGGAGAAAGACTTAAAGTATTCATTTGGGGAAAAAAAAAGCCAATCAAAAACCTTGAATTGATAAAAAAAAAAAACAAACACATAAGGAACAGCATCCCATAAAAGAAATGCTTCTTTTGCATTGCATATATATTTAACCATTCTAGGCTCCTTATGTAAACAAAACAGCACTAAATCCAGAGACTTTGAACATCAATGAGGTTTTATAAAAGCATGACAGCAATGTAATTTTCTTTGATTTGAAAAGCTGTGGAACTGTCAAAGTTCTAACATGTCCATGAAGTGACATTTTTGCAGCTGTTGATAAAAAGGAGGTTTGCTTATGTAGCGCAGCTTACAAATGAATTCATTTCACTTCATCCTTCCAGATCCACACAGTGGTCAGGCCTATTTGGTATATTAACTTTCCCTGGATAGTACTGCTGTTCTTCCTAAGGTGTTTACTGAGTCTTTAAGGATGAGAGTAGAGTACGCTGTATTTTTGGAGAGGTGGCTGGAGAATTTTAATAATTTGAGGTAGTTTGTGGTTAGTTTATAAGAAAGATAACACACACTACCTAATTGGTGTAGTCAGCCTAGTGGGAGCTTCTACTGAGAGACTTTATTTTACTGTCTCATGCTTTAATTTGAAAAAAAAACAAAACAAAAAAACAAAAAAAC
>WEIT01015921.1:0-10242 GCA_013389985.1 Dryoscopus gambensis | reverse complement strand
GGTAAATTTTGCTGTTGATGCTTTATTGGTATCTGCTATTGATTCTCATAATGTTTGTAATGCACAGTAGGAATGGCACCATGTTATGTTATAAAATCTGTTAAAATCTCATAGAACTGGATTTGTCATTTCAGTCAGATTGAAAACTCATGCATTATTTCTGGAGGATTTGTGTTCATCAGAAAGGATATACTCTAGGGACAGATATGGTTTCAAACTTACATACAAAAAAATCAGAATTAAATTAAGAAATTGGATTTAATCTGTACACTTCTTTCTTCATTCTAGTTACTCTTGACATTGTAGACAGGTACAATTTTTTTTTCCCCAAGAGAGACAGTTTATTTATTTTTATTAGTTTTCTGTGATTGGGTGTCATTTTTTGTGGTAATTGGTTAATTATTGAAGCTGAAATTTTGTGATGGAGTTACTAAGATTTTTACTCTTGTTATTTTCAAAATCAGGACATTTGCCTAAATTGATATTGATTTATCTGACAAGGTCATTAATTTCTTTTACTAAATTTAATATTGCAGCATCATTTTTTTGTTAATTTGGTGGAACTGCTTAAAAAAACTCCAGCACAACAAAGAAACAGCAAGATAGAGAGTGATAAAAGAGGAAGGGTAGGGATTCATTTTATATGCTTTATGTCCTTAGTTCTCTGCCTGGCATAACTGGCTTTAACTTTTGGTCAGCCCTGAATTGGTCAGACAGAGGGACTTGGATGATCACTGTAGGTCCCTTTGAACTGAAATATTCTATCCTAGTTACAAAAACACAGGACAGGGCATGTTTGGGGAAAATAAAGTACAGGCAATGCCTGTATTAAGTATCAGAAAATGAGTGGGAGTTCACAGCGTCATGCTTTGCACGTTCAGAGGAGGACATTACTGGATGTGATATGGACTGGCCTGGGTTGGAGGGACCCTAAAGGTCATCTGGTTCCAAAACAGGATCATGGTGTCCGAGGGCTGATTTTGCTTGATCACTGTAGGCAAACTCCAGGTCTTGTGCTGTGCACTTCAGAATGTCCCAGCAAGGGCAGTGTGACCATAGTGACACACAGTGAGGGTGATCTTTTTTGTGGAGAGACTTGGCAGATGATTGATTCCTTCTGATCACTGCAGTCCAGGCACGGTCACTTCTAGCCTTGAGTATTATGTGGCAAATGCAGTGCTTTGTCATATTTGCACTTTTGGATCACAGTAACCATGGGTCTTGTTACAAAGTTGTCTCCTGCTGCAGAAAAACCAAAGGGCTGTATACCTTGTTCTTGGAATCATTATATTTGTGAAGAAATAATCACACTTAAGCAAATGGCACTATTAATGTAAACTTTGCTTTAGCATAGTTACCTTGTGAAATAAAAAAGCCTTCCTCTCCAGTCTAAGGTTAAAGCTTACATGTTAATGCTATAATGCAGCTAACTTAGATTTTTCTTTTTGAAGGGCCAGAACTAAAGTAGTGTATTCCATGTACAGTCGAAAACCTGCAAACCAAGTAAAAAGAGATTTGATAAAATTAGGAGTGAATTACTACATTCTTGAAGAGTCATTGTGTGTAAGCAGAAAAAAGTGAGTAATCTCCCTCTTTCTCACAAGAATGAGACACCCCTCAAACATGTAGTCTGAGATTCATATCAAGTGGTAGTTTTGAAGTGTTGATTTGTGCTTTATTTATTAAAAGCGTCCAACATACATTTTTTTTCCAGCATCTCTAGATAGTAATTGGTGTAACTGACTTTACCTCATTAGCAACCCTGTGTTCTTGGTGTGCGCCTGGAAAGCTGTGTTGTATGTATTTTTAAACTTCACTGTGAAACACTGAGGAGATTTTCAAAGGAAAGAAGTCATTATTCTCTGATGACAGGAACAGATGTGTGTGTATAATGAAAGCCTAGTATGAATAAAAGGTGCAGAGTAAAAGCTAGTTGGAGCACCAAAATGTTATGACCACTAATAGTCACTAAGAATTTTGTCACATTTAAGCTGTTCTTCAGAAAGAGCTGTGCTTTTTCTTCCCCCTCCTCTCCCCTTGATTTCTCTTTCTGGCCTTCCAGAACACAATTAGTTTGGATTTTTGATTTTATTTTCTTTTCATTTAGAATAAAATTAAATGCATCTGTTCAATTTCTTTGCTATTCTCTTTGTTAAAATTAGAAAATTCCCAGTAATCTAACTTTGAAAGATAGCTGTACAGGGAATTTATGTTGGCTATGAACTTTTATAAAAAGCAAGGAGTTACTACTTTTTTAAGGTGTTTTATTTCCTGAATTTTCTTTAGAAATGTTAGGAATGTGTATACCACCCTCCATTTTATAAGAAGATTTAAGGGCCCCTGGTAATGTATAATCTGTTTTATAATTTGAGTTGTTTTATGTGCTTCCTCCTCCAAATTAATTCTTTATTAATTACATAACCACAAAAGCCAGATGAATTTTACACGTTCTCAATACTATTTTTAAATTACTGCTATATTCATTGATTTTGTAATCTGATAGTTTTTCTAGTATAATGACAAACTCTAAAAAATACAGATGGCATAATCAAGTATTCATGGGCCACTATGAAGCAAGCTTCATGGTTTTTTATGGTATTTCTTCATTTCTCTTTTTGTATTCCTCTTCTTTAGGCCTGGCTGCAGTATGCCTGAAATTTGGGATGTCGAAGATCCTGCTAATAGAGGGAAAATTCCTTTATGTACCCTTATGAGCAAGGATTCCAGGCCATATTTCATCACAGTATTTGAAAATAGCAATTACAGAGTCTTGAAGATTCCAAAGGAATAACATTTCAATGCAATGAAGCATCAGTCTTTCAAATCTTTAAACTAGTAACTGTAAGAATTCTAAATCAGAAAGACCTTTTTTACTAGACTTAAAATGGAAAAATGTGTATTTTATTTTTTACCATTTTAAGTGAATTCTGATTATAGAAATATCTTAAACCTAACAGTTTGGATTTCTATTTCAGGGTCAGTCCCTTGAGATTTGCTATGCAAATGATTATATGTTTGCACATTTTATTTAACACTGATCCAAAAAGAGCTAAAAGTAGCTATGGAAAAGTTCGTAGGCGGACTTGAAACTTCATTTTTTTGGTGCATGTTATTGGAATCCTATTGATATTAAAAAAGAAGACTAATAAGGGTAATATTTGCAGTAAGCAATAGTTTAGCTTCTCAGTGTCCAAGGGTTTTTAGCATTCTTATGCATTCAGAATAAGCTGGCATAATATACATGAAATTTTTAAGGGAAAATGCTTTATTCAGGAAAAAATCTGTCATAGCCTTAGAAAGATACTAAAATAAATCCTTCACTGCCTTAACTAGACCTTCAGCGCCTAACTTGATAAGAAATTACTTTCAAAATTTAATGCCCTTTTCCCTTTCCCCATATATTAGATCCTGCCTGGACTTCATCATCAGCATTAAAGAACAGTGAAATTTATCCCAGTTGTGATATGGGTGTAGTCAGTTGTGTGGGTATAATTGCTCCAGCGTTATTAGACTGGTTCTGCTGTTCTTCTGTCATCTTGATGTCACACCAGTATTAAAATTAGATATTAGAGAACTCACTTTCCGAGATACCCAGTGCAAGGACACCCTTTAGTCATTTAACTGACGTAGAATTTTGTGTGTTTATTGCCATTGGGAGCTATCACAGTAATTGTGAATCCACAGCGTAAGACTTCTAAGGTCCAATGTTTCGCCATGTGTCATTCTTGGTTTGGATTTGTTTCAGCTCAGTTTTTTTGGTCAGCTCAGTCTATTGGTATGACTGGTCTTTTTAGCCCTAATAGCATCTGGTGATACTGGGTGTTAGAGGGACACCATCCATCACGCCTGTAACAGTGTCAATTAAATGGGAACCTGTGATAAAGTAGTAGTATAACAACTGATCAGTATTCTAAAACGTCTTATTTTTTTAAAATCTGTTTTATTGAGAGGGTGAGGGAGAATGGCTGAAAATGCATTAGCTTTTTAACTTTTACAGAATAGATTTTGGAAAAATTTCTATAAGGAAACTCACAAAAAAAGGGCTTTTGGGAAGTCACTTTTTAAAATGTTAATTGAATTCAAGGAAGCAGGAAAAAAATCTTTATATAAACATTGTGACTAGTGTTTCGGCACAAAAAGGTACTGTATTTTTATGAAGTTTATGCCAACTGTTGACATGTACTTATGTGGTTAAATAAAAAAGAGAAAGATGGAAATTGTTCTCATGTTTCTAGTAGGTGTTACAGTTCCCTTATGTCTGTTAAACTGAAGTTCAATACAGTTACCACAGCAGATATGACTGAAGCTGAACTTTCAACTAAAAAATGCACAGAAGGGCTGCAGATGATTAAACCAAACTCACACACCTCTTTCTGGCTTCCTTTTTATTCAAAATAGCAGTGCAGGAATATGTGAAAAGACTGGTGGAATGAAGAAACATTTGAAAGTTAAGGTTCAAAGCTGTGCTTTAGTAAAAATGTTCATCGTTTGATGAATAGGTGACTGTTACTCAGTACGTGGCCAGACACTGTAAATTTTCAGCTCCAGGGATAATGCTCTCCCTCTTTTTGAACTGCTCTGAAACCCAAATAATTGTTGTCATCTGTTTGATATTAATGTGATAAAATTTAGTAATGAAAAAATATGAAGTAAAAAATGCAATATATGATTGTGAGGAAGAAATACGTGAATTCTTGCATCAGGTGTCTTATGTTATGAAAGTCTTGTCATCTTAGTAATTTTCTCTCAGTTTCAAAGGAAAGAATTTTTGTTTAAATAAAAAAGTTAACACATAGTAGCACCATGTGAACATTATACTTATCACTGCGGCCTCAACCAGAAAACACAAGTTGGAGGCTTCTTACTTCTCTTTTCCCATTGCAAGATCCTAATCAATAAATGTGTAACACAAGTAAGTTCGGCTTTAAACACATGCAGGCCTTGAAGTAGTTTAGGCACAAGACTAGAATACTTCCATACTTGAAGACAGTTTCCATTACATTTTAGTAATATTGGATCATTGTGCTGGTTTTGGTTTTGGCAGAGCCAAGGTGTGCTGCCACACTGGCCGGGATGTTGGGGGTGCATGGGAGGTGGGGAGGAGACACACCCAGGGCAGGTGATCCTGGCTGACCAAAGGGACATTCCAGACCACCTGGCATCATGCTCAGTGTATAACAAAGTGGGGAGAAGAAGGAGGAAGGGAGAGATACTTGGAGTGATGGTGTTTGGATTCCCAAGTCACTGCTGTGTGTGATGAGACCCTGCACTCCTGGAGATGGCCTTCCCATGGGAAGCACTAAATTAATTCCTTGCTTTTTGCTTGTGTGTGCAGCTTTTGCTTTCTCTCTTGAACTGTCTGTATCTCAACCCATGAATTTTCTGGCTTTTGCCCTCCTGATTCTCTCCCCAGTCCTGCTGGTAGAGGAGTGAGCAAGTGCCTGTGTGGGGCTTGGCTTCTGGCTTGGGTTAAACTATGACAATCATACAGATTTGTCTGTTGGAATCTGAAATATTGCTTGCTTTGCATTAAGTTTCTTCAGTACAATGGTCACAATTACAATTTGGTATCAAACTTCTGGTAATTGTGCAAGCTTAATATTTAGTATGGAGTCCAAATGAAGCACCTTTGTGAAATAAAGGTGCTAAGTCCTATTCAGTACTGCCCTGCACTTCATTCTATTCATATACCATTACAAAAAAAATGATCTTTTGCCTTTTTTTTGCAGTTCAGTTGAATCAGTGAAATTGAATCAATCTCTTGGATTTTTATGATTAAGACATGGAGTTCCACAACACAGGACTTGCTCCAAGTGAAGAAAACTCCTTTAGCAAAAGCAGATATGTATGAGTATAAACACAGGGCTGTCAGAAATCAGCATTGTTTTTTCTGCATGGCATGCAGAAGTTCTAAATATGAGAGCTGGTCAGCTGTGCAGAATTTGCTTGGGTAGTGAAACCTCTCAGTGCTACAATAAATTCTCAGCTGTGGGTGTACAATATAAGCACTTTTATTTCAGTACAAAATCAAAGTCAAGCATTGTGATAAACTCTTTGTAGAGGAGCTTAAAGCTGACCTTTTAGGTTGGACCAGAGTAATAGGAGGATTTACAGGGTTAGGCAGAATCTCCTTCTCAGCAAACTGGCATGTTTCTGATCTCATGCTGTAATTCTCCATTATGGATGTAATTCATATAATGTCTGAAATCATCAGTTGTTTGAGTGGGCTCATTATGTAGTAGTTCAACAACTTTATTACTTCCTGTTACAGCATGTATAGAACACTGATTGCCAATGGATCATGAGATATGGATAGAAAACACAGAGTGAATGAATAATATTGATTTCATATCTGGCTGAGGATTCAGGGAGGATCCCTGTGGCCGGTCTTCCACCCTCTCAAGGTTACTAATGTTTAAATTGAGTCTTGAGTGCAAGCAGCATTTTTTTTTGCCTGTTTGGTAGGAAGGATGAGATCCAGTTTTTAGCCTGAAGAATATGAAAACACTGACTGGATCTCATTTAAAGGTGATACTGAGCCTGCAACAGGAAAACCTCTCTCTAAGTGTTCACCTGAAAGGAAACAAATCGCTGTGGTTCAAGTCTTTAGGCTCGACCAAGCTTATTTTCAAAGCCAGTGCACCAAATTCTTACTTCTTTTACTAGTAATTCCTGTGTTTGAGCACCTGAACAGTATCATCTTCATGTTACTGAGCAACTCAGTTGCTCAGCTTCTCTGACTACAAGTCCCTAGAGTATCTTGGGATGCTGTTAGCAAACATTATTTGGTGGCAGTTAGTGTTTTGCTGTAGGTATCTCTGCCTGAGCTCTGGAAAAAAAATCCTAGCCTCTTCTCATGTACTGGCTTTTATAGTTTAACTATTTCTGAAAGTCCTACTTTGGTTTTTTTCTTGGCTAAAGCAAGGTAGCAAAGCCTGAAAATAGCCCAGAGTAGGATGCCTCCTATTTTTTTCCTAAATTAACTTTATGATGGTGTTTGAATTGCTTTCTCGCTTTTCTTTATTTGGAACGTTGAAATGTAATGCATCTATAGTTGGAGAAGTTTTTCTTCTATTGCTTATTAAAAAATTTTGAAAAAGTTAAAGTTAGAATCAAGCTTAATAAATGCATTGAGTAGAAATTTTTACATTCCTGGGGTATTTCAAAGGCCATTCGACTCAAAACACGAGTTT
Organism: Dryoscopus gambensis; assembly: GCA_013389985.1. Lineage (NCBI taxonomy): Eukaryota > Metazoa > Chordata > Aves > Passeriformes > Malaconotidae > Dryoscopus > Dryoscopus gambensis. The sequence continues at coordinate 3,049 of WEIT01015921.1, read as the reverse complement.
TATAAAAGCACTAGGTGTAGATGTTTTCCTTGACCTTAATTTTCTTTGTTCTAGGTCCTTGCTAGGTTTAGCTGCAGTTATCATGCTACTGGCTGCTGCATACAGAATCTTTGATTCCATATGCTTTGGCTATTTTTGTGTTACTACATAATTTAATCATAGAATGCTTTGGGTTGGAAAGGTCCTTAAAGATCATCTAGTTCTAACCCCCTGCCATGAACAGGCACACCTTCCACTAGTCCAGGGTGCTCAAAGCCCCATCCAGCCTGACCTTGAAAAATAAAAAGAATAGTAAATGGTAACAAGATGATCAAAAGCAGTATTCCACAACTTCTTTATTCAGAACTTTAATTTTAGAGTTTACTACCTTCAATGCTTAAAACCAGTGAAATGTTACTTAGCAAGTGGTGCTCTGTTGCTGTGACCCCTGCCTATGTCTCTGCCGGCTAGCAACGGCAGGAGTCTGGGGGCAACATTCCCCGTGGTCCGTGGAAGGAAGGGGGCTGCAGCAGCTTGCCGGGGCTTCCAGAGTGTCTCTGGGCTCTGTCTCAGCAGGCACCAGCAAGCCGTAAGAGAAACATGGTATCGTTCTTGATGGTGAAGTCACGAGCAGTTTATTTTCAGGTCCAAGCGCCAGCAAAGGGGGGGAAGGGGAAAGGGAGAGGGAAGGGGAAAGGGGAAGGGGAGAAGGTCCAAAACAGAAAGAGAGCCTCGTACCTCTGAGCACTCCCTTATCACAGTTTCGAAGGGCCCGCGGGCCCAACACTTGAGCCAATGAAAAGCTCACAGGGGAGGGATCATAGGCCGGGTTACACCTTAGGAATACACCATACATTTTTGGAAAGGGGGAAACAGAACAAACCATTCAAAGGAAAATACATAACCATAGTGCTCACAGAAGCTGTAACTAATTTTTAAACTAATGAGGTCTTGGCTTTTTATTTGAAGAACTCCAGGTTTGTTTCATCCATTAGGTTTTGCCTGAAATAAAAAGATACTGTAAAAAAGCTGTTGAATTAGGCACTTGTGACATGTATTGTCCTATTGCCTTCCTTTGAACCCTCGATGTACAACTGAATTCATATTTGAATTTAGAAAGAAACCTGTCAGCACTGATGGCCTGCTTTGTAAGGTTGACCTTACACATAAGGCAGTAGTGAGGCAATAAAGTTCCAATTGAAATAAATTGAAAAGCATAAATATTTGCAATGTCAAGGGGCAGCCAGGCTGTCAAAAGGAAACATGGTTTCAATAAAGCCAGACTTTATTTGGAATGTCTCTTTCTGGTTGTTTTTTTCTTGTGTTCAATTTCATTTTATTCTGTTTACTTCGATGCTGGGAAATGGGATAAAACTGAACAGAATAGACTTGAGAAAAATTGTATAGCTGAAACTGAGAAGATGTTTGTATCTTCCACAAGTGACCTGGTTTTAGTAAATATTGTCAAAATGTTTGGCTTATGCCAATGATTGGAGCATGTGGTATTCTGTGTGGTCTTGAACCAGTGATTTAGTTGGAGCTGGATTCGTTCTTAGGGAGGACTATGTTGCTACTACCCTAAGCAGCAAATCCAGACGTGGGCTTTACTGAAGAGTTTCTTCAAGCTGCTGGGAATCTGCATGACATCTCTTTTAGGTCATAGTAGCTGGTAGTTGACCAAGTTTCCCAAGGACTTTGATTGCACCTTAAGAGCACTTTGGACAAATGTTATGTACTGTGTCATGGTGCAGTCCTTTGAAAGGAGTATTACTTGGTCTGACTAATGTACAAGTCGATGTGCAGAGGAGGCACTCTGGACAAAATGAGGGATTGCTGGAATTCTTAATCACTGGGAACATTATGGACAAGCTTTAGTACGAAAGAGGTGAAGGAATGGCTTTTCCGAAGTCATGAATTATTTTGTGTGCCTTCATTCTAGGGTGTGCAGTCCTGGCCCAACTTCCAGAAAAAAAGTATTGGTCAAGTCAGTCACTCAGAACTGGCTACTTGAACTGAAACTTTCACCCCAAGATGAAGGGAGAGAAACTGATATCCTACAGGTAGCTTACTCCAGGCTGTGTGTGTAATAGTAGTTATAAACAGTAGTAATAGTAGTAATAACAGTAAATCTTGAAAGCGTTTTGAGAAACAAATTTTTATTTTAAAATCATTGCTTGATCCTCAATGACCACTGCTTCAAGCTGCCCTTTTGCTTTGGTCATAGAACTAGAGTTTGATTTTTCCTGCCTCATAAAGAACCGCACAGTCCTTCCACTCTGAGGCTCCTTTTGTTCTCTTTCCAAGACTGATATTAAAGCGCATTGAGACAAGTCACTGAAGAAGCAACAGGAGGATGTTGCTCTGCCCTGCTAAGCAGTTCAGTTGGAAAGCTTTCACGAAGAGCTGCGCTTAGTGAACATGTGACATATGCAACGCCCACTCCTGCTCTCAGAGTTTTTGAAACAGAAGAGGACATGTCCAGTGTGTTTAAAACCACAAAACTGGAGTGGTCTGTGGTTGGTGATGTCACTTCATAGCACTATTGTTTACCAGCTAAACTGCTTGGTTTATCTTTGTACAGATGTGTTTTCTGAATTGTTTCAAATCATGTAGACCCTTTTAGTGCATGGTTGCTTTCACCTTTGCTGTCAGTGAGGTGAGGCACAGGACCTCTCTCCCCTATTGCCTCACACTGTGCTTCCCCCTTCCTCCCCCAACTTTTTTCATCCCCTTATCACCACTGTGCTTCATCCAATGCCTTTCTGTTAAAAGTAATGCTCCACTCTGTGACTAAAGGGATTTTAAAGCTGTCTCTGCAGAGCAGACTACTGATGGAAAGTTACTTGTTCTGTGTTCCCCTATGTAAATTACAAAAATGATGAACCTTTTGAGGTTGCTACCATTCAGTAAATGTCTACAGTTCCTTATGGAGATTTCTTTACAAATTTGTAAAACGAAATTGCAGAAAGTATACATGAAAATTTTACTGTACATTTCATGAATCAGGGTGAATATAACCAGCTGGCAGCCATTTAGATGACCTGCAAGACCAAAAAAGGACTTCCAGGAG
>WEIT01015920.1:3155-19726 GCA_013389985.1 Dryoscopus gambensis | reverse complement strand
TGCAGCTCCTCTTTTGATAGGAACACTTCCCTTTGTGGCCACAAAGAAAACAAATGGAACTTGGGAATCAAAGAGCCAATGGGCATGAGCCGGTTGGATATATCTCTATCAATATTAAATGCAACAACTTCATGAAGAACCACTAAAATGCTTCCTTATTAAACACATGTTATTCCTTAGCCTGGGCTTTGTTCTAAGCAGATCAGAGCGAAATGACATTGTACCAGCAAGATGGTGGTCTAATACTCCTGATTTCCTGCAAGGTGCTTTAACTTGACTCAGCTAAAACAATCTGAGGCCTTTGGATCAGTAAGACCAGCTTCCCATTAAATTCCTTCTTACCAGCACCCATCTCATATGTGAAGATGACAAACAGAGAAGTAATCTAGAAACTAACTTTAAACTTGGTAAACAACTCACTACAACCATGTGGATCCAGAGGCTTTGTAAAGGTAAGGGGAATCTATTTGATTTGACCCACAATCTCTACACATGGACAAATCTTATGAAAATTACTGATGCCATTGAAACTTACTGGGGAAAAATGGACACCAACATAATCTTTACAGTACAGGCCTTTGTGGGAGTAGGTACTCTACACACCAGGCAACCTATGCCTTATATTGGGATGAAAGATGAAGTGTAAGAGGAGAAAAATCTGATATTCTGCTCAGAAAATGTAAAACTGTTAAAGCTCTACCAAGCAATTAGCAGTGGGATGACAACTACACACACAGCTCAAATTCAGGGCAAGGCTCTGCGCTGCACCCTGAAGTCACGCCTGCAATTTTTATGTGCACACTGTAGCTGATTTAGCTCTGTTCTATGAGAGCAACTGGGTAAGCCACCCTTACCTTTGGCTTTGCACAAAGTCCAAAGTCTATCAGCTTCAGATTATGTTCCTCGTCAATCAGCAAATTTTCCTAGTAAAAGAGAAAATGGTAATGAATTCTTCGATAACGCCAAGTATCCAAGAAACCACATTTTCTTTCACCTTATTTCTTCTTGCCATTACCAGCCAGAATTTACCTAAAGCTCTCCTCTGGAGATTTTGACCTGTTGCTAATGAATATATCCTATATTCCAGCTGGGGAATACAAGCTCCTACCTGCTCAGAAAGGCCTGGGGGGCTGCTAGACAGAAAGCAAAAACTGTGAGGCAGCAGCCTGCCCTGCTAGAAAAGGCAGCCAGTGATATCCCAGGTGGTGTGAAAAGAAGCAAAGACGGCAAAGTGAGGGAAGCCACTTGCCCTCTGTTCAGCACCATGAGAACAGCATATCGATTTTCTGCCCACCCTCTAGCACAGGAAAGGCACCAAACTGAGGTAAGCTCTGTGAATGGACACCAGCCTGTCCAGGGTGCTGGAGCACTTGTTCCATGAGGAGAGACTGAGGGAGAGATGTTTGTTCAGCCTGGAGGTGATAAAGCTTCAGTGGAGACCTCATAGCAGCCTTTTAATTCTTACAAAGGAGGCATAGAGACAGAGCCAGCCCCTCCACAGAAGCATGTGGTAGGATGACAGTCAACAAGACATTCAGACTGGTACTAAGAAAAAGCCTTTCTCATAAAAAAGGAAGTGAAGAGCTTAGCAGGTTTCCCAGCAACATTATGCTGCCTCATCCTAGGGAGAGGTCAGGATGAAGACAGGATGAAGTTTGGTTTGACTCTTTTAAACAGGAGATAAAAGCAGAAGCCACTAGAAGTCACTTCCCAACCAAGTTATCTCACAATCCTATGAATCCATCAGGTCTCCAGCTACAGTCCAAATCCTTCCAAAAGGTACAGAGAAGGCTTTGCTTGGGGAGAAGTTCTTTGGAGACAAGGATTTCATGAACTGTGTAGTAAAATGCCTGTATCCTAGGAATTTGCTTTTCTCAGTTATCAGTGTCTCTGAACATGCAAACTTTTAACCCCTTCTAGGAGCAGTGGTCTCAATGCTTCCATTCCCTAAGCCCACGCTTAATTTCTGTGGTGACAGCAAAGCCACAGGATCAGTCCAGTGGCACATCCCTCCCCCTCCCCAGTTCTCACTTTTTTATGTTGTGGGAGTCACATTTTCTTTTGACTGTCAGAACAGAACAGCTTGCACAACAGAGAGGAACCATAACTCTCCCTGGATATAAGCTGGAATAAAGGGGATGGCAAAAATGCCTAAGCAACAGTCAAAGTCAAATCTGTGTCTGCTCCACTCTCAGCTGGAGTGCACGATTTTACTTGTCTTCCAGAGGAAGCTCCTTCCTCAGATACAGCTAAATCCAGCTCAGTTGAGGAACAAAGCAATAAGTAGAAATAACGCTTTCAGCAAATGTTAGCTAAAGACCTCTAAGCACAGGAGAGCAGAGAAGACACAACTCACACTTGCTCCATTCAGACCTATAAAAGTGGGTCTTCATCAATATTTGTACAAATCTGACTCCTGTTCAGACTTACTGGTTTGAGATCCCTGTGGGCATATCCCTGACTGTGCACATAAGCAATTGCTGAAACAATCTGCCGAAAAAATATGCGAGCTTCCTCCTCGGAAAGGTGGTCCTTAGAAATGATGTAATCAAACAGCTCTCCTCCAGGACAGTACTGCATGAAAGCAGGAAAAAAAGAATACACTTGGGATACAGTCATTGTACCTGAACGTGGACAAGGGCACTGGACAGCAAGAAGGCACTTTTCTCTTTCCTTCCCTCTGCTTTATCCCAGCAGCAACTCGGCATGCCCCAGGCCAGCGTGCAACAGATCCAACAACCCCTAGAACCCAACTCTAGCCCAATGCTTGCCACAGCCATATCACACTACCATCACAGGTGACAGAAACTGCCCAAAGGTGACAACTCAGTGGCACTTCTCACATTCAACACGTCCTGCTGGTGCTATTTTTTGGAGTGTGAGGTGGGAATTAAAGTCAGTTTGCTTATTGCAAACAGTGAAAAATGGCTTTTACAATGAGACAGAACACATTGTCAGCTTCATTTTTAAACTACAGCATCCTGGACACACTCACTATTGAGATGATTTTCTAAGAATCATTTCATTTGGACTCTGCTATCATCTATTGCTATGGCTAAACCCAGAGATCTTTGCCATAGCAGAAACACCATTCCTTACCTCTAAAACCATGAATATTTTCTTGGGTGTCTCAATCACATGATACAACCGGCAAATGTGCTGGTGACTCAAGTCCTTCATGGCATCAATTTCTAATTTAACACGAGGCAAGTCATCCTAAAAGATCACAACAGCAAGGTAAGGAATTGCCAATTAGTTTGACAGCCTGCATATCAGTAAGTCTGCACATCACAACTGCTCAAACTCGAACCAGCACCAGCTCTGTCACTGCTCACCTGCCCTCCTCACACACTGCTCAGTAAAACTCAAAGGGGTACAATAGCTATTATCCTCATCAGCACTCTGACTTACAGTAGTTTATTTAGCTATTTAATATTTAAAGCTGCAACTACCTCAGTGTTACAGCCAGAGAACATTACCCTCTCCACATGAGGACACAGGATTTGTGGTGCCATTAAAATTCTTTCAAGCCTACAGCATCTAACATTAGCCCACACTGACAGGTTGCACCCATGTTCCCGAGAATGCCACAGGAACAGCATGTTACCAGTTCTGAAGTATCTTTTGGATTACCTGTAAAGCAAGCTTGTCCATGATTTTTATTGCAACTTTTTCACCAGTGAGACGATGTCGTGCAAGTTTTACCTTTGCAAACCCACCTAGAATTTGAAACAGAGATCCATAAAGCTCTGCATGATGACCAACTTTCTTATCCGTGATCTCAGTCACTCTGAAGCGAATACCATATGCACAGCATGTAGCATCTTTGCTAGAGGAAGAAGCAATTGCTGCCACCACCTTCTAGGTACAGTTCCATCCCTCAAAATACACCGACAAAATATGACCCACAGACTCTGAAATAACAGTTAGTCTCTCAGATAAACACCGAAGTGAGCAGACACATCACACACACTTGTTTGCATTCACAGACTGAGCCCACCTGTACCGACTGTTCCGTGTAATTCATAGTACTTGAGAATTTCCTCATAGTCACCTCCGGCCATTCTGCGACCCGCAGGACGCGGGCAGCTCTTCTCAGCACCTGCAAGGGGAGACCGCAGATCGCGCTCATGCTTTCGGGCACAGGACAGGACTCAGCTGCAGCCCTCGGGGCGGGCGGAGCGGCTGCTGCTCTCATGGGCCAGTCACGGCTGCCCGGCGATAGGCGCCGGAGAGCCGCGGTCCCGAATCGCAGAGGCCAGACGACTCTCGAGTCCCATCCCATTCCATTTCCCAGGGCACTACGGCCAGGTGACCCCTGAGTACCACCCCGTTCCTCGGGGCGCTGCCGCCAGGAGCCTCCCCGACTGTTACCCCGTCCCGAGGCAGCGATCCCACAGTAGAGCAGCCCAGAGAGACCGTTACCGTTCAAATGTCCCGCTTCCGGCCGCCGGGATGGAAAAGCCAATCTCCGCGCGCTGCCAAACCGGAAGAGGTGTGAAGGGATCGGCATGCCGGGAGGGAGAGAGGGAGACGGGGACTGAGCTGCGGCCTGGTTCCTAACGCGGGGGGCCTTAACCGAGACCAGACCCTACGGAGGCAGAAAACAGCGTGTGCCGCTTCCAGAAAGCGCGTACCCAGGCGCAGCCGTTGGGACTGGAGCGGGGTCTGGGCCGTAGGGGCTTGGGGCCACGCACAAGATGTTGGCTGAGGCCGTTGCTCCGAGGAGGTGGTCCCTTCCTGCAGTCCCCTCGGGCTTTCTCGCCAAAGCCCCGGCCGCCCGTGGCTGCCGCTCCCAGTACCGCCCCCGGGGGCTGTCCTGCCCGAGGCACGGCGTGTTTCTGGCGCGGGGCAGGTGGGAGTCTCCACTGTGAGGCTTATGTTTAGATGAGTGTTAGTAGCCAATAGGTGCATTAATGCAGTATTGCAGCTTTGCTCTGTACACGCGAAGAAACAAGTCAGTTTTTAAATAGGCAGGAAATGTGAGGGGGACAGGACAGGACATGTGAGTGAAAAAAGCAAGGAGAACAGGAGGGGGGAAAGGGCAGGAAACGTGAGGGGTAAAGTGTGAGAAACTTCAGGGGAAAAGGGGGAAATATGTAGGGGGAAATAGCCCAAACATAAGGGGAAAAGGGATCTCTGAGGAGAAAAAAGGGCAAGGAAACAGTATGGGGAAAGTGATGGGAGAAGAGCCGGAAACATGGGGGGGAAATTGGGTTGCAAAATCAACTTTTATCAAAATGTCCACAGCGAAACCACCCTCTATTGGAACTCTGCACAGGCTCAGGGCCAGCTCCGGGCACCAGCCTGGCACTGGCAACAGGGCACTAATCCTCTGTCCATCCCTGTGCCACCATGCAGAGTCATGGAACAGCCTGTGCAGAGTGTGGAATACCGTCCTGAAATGGGATGGTTGTTGCTGGCAAAGAGCCTGCTGCTTCCTGAAGGCATAGGCTTCCGTTTGGCAAGTCAAGGCATGGACTGGCTGTGCAGGCCAAATACTTATGCCTCTCAGAGAGCCCCTTTTCTGTAGAAGCACATGATCTTTGTTATCTTGGGACAGCTTTTTGTCACTTTCATCTTCCCCTTGGTACAGGCCCTGGACACTGTAGACTCCCTCTAGGGAGAGGTCTTGGTTGATGTAGTCTTTCCACTCTTCCTCCTCCTTGGCAAAGGCTCCATCCTTGGTCTTTGGCACTAACAGGTTGATACCTCCATTGTCCCTACCCACTGCCTGCTGTAGGCATGGGCTTCCAACAGGCAAGGTGAAGGACTGGGTGAGCAGCAGGGGCTGTGCAGGGCAGCTGCCTGGCTCTCTGCCCCTGTCAGCTGCACGCCGAAGGCCAGAGAAGGTGTTGTTATTGCCACCTCTTGTGCCTCAGCAGCAAGAGGTGCATGGTGCTCCCCTTCCTCAGGAGCTCTGGCCAGAGGTGGCTCAGAGGCTGTGGCATGCACTGGGGCAAGAGATGCCCAGGTCACCAGCTGCATCTCCTGCTGCCTCTGTGCCCATGCTGCTGAGACAGCTTGGCCTTCTCTGGGAAGCAAAAGTGTGAGGGTCCTCATTGTTCACTTGGCCCAAGGAGTCATCCTAGATGTTGCAGCTGACATCATCTTCCCATTGGGACAGCTCTTGTTCTGTCTTGTCCTGTCCATGAGACAATTTTTTTTCACTGTCATCTTCCCCTCACAACAACTATTTGTCATCAGTGTCTTCCCCTTGGGACAGGTCTTGGTCTCTCATGTCTTCATTTTGGGACAGCTCTTTGTTCTTGATGTCTTCCTTTGGCATAGCTCTTGGTATCTATCATTTTCCCACTCTTTCTCCTCCTCAGATAAGGTGGCAAAATTGTTTGGAAAATTTGCTTCCAGAAACTCCAGCATCCTCTGATGACTCATGATTTTCTCAAAATCCTGGAAAATTTGGCTTTCCTGAGCGGGGACAGTCCGTGCTCTGCACAGGCTGGGCTTCTCATATTCAGTTCCTGCAAAGGCTCTTGTCTTGGACACAGCACTCAGATCCTTTGCAGTCTTGTGGTGCATCAGCAGAGACCTGCTGGTGAGGTTGCTTTGAACAATGCTGCTTTGTCCAGTGCTGCTTTGTCCAGTGCCATGTCCCTACATCTCTGCCCAAGGAAGCTGATGGAGCCATGCTGTGTGACTAGTCCCACTGTTCTGCTGGCTGCTGCCTGTGTCTCTGGCTCCCCATGTAGTTCTTGTGGGGAAAGTCCTGCACAGAGATCTGGCTCTCGTCCTTCAGACCTGCAACATAGGCTTCAGGGTGGTGTGGTGCAGCCCTCCAAGCTCCAAACACCTGTGGCTGTGCCCTGCTCACTGTGGGTACCCTGAGCAATGGGGACAAGCAGTAGGNAAATAAATAAAAAATAAATACAGACCCCTGAGCACTCTTCAGAAAACTCTGGAGGCCGCTGCTTAAAACAGAAGGAAAAGAGTTTCTGGACAGCCAAGCCACTGTTACAGCCAAGTTTTCCAATGATTCCTACAGAGACTCCTTTCATCTCATTCACTGTTTTAGGTAACAAAACTAGGGTTTTTCTGAAACCATTTCCACGCTGTCAGGGCAAGGGTTCATAGAAATATAGTATTTTCATCTTCACCTCCTACAAAGGCTCTGTCTTGGACACAGCACTCAGATCCTTTGCAGTCTTGTGGTGCATCAGCAGAGACCTGCTGGTGAGGTTGCTTTGAACAATGCTGCTTTGTCCAGTGCTGCTTTGTCCAGTGCCATGTCCCTACATCTCTGCCCAAGGAAGCTGATGGAGCCATGCTGTGTGACTAGTCCCACTGTTCTGCTGGCTGCTGCCTGTGTCTCTGGCTCCCCATGTAGTTCTTGTGGGGAAAGTCCTGCACAGAGATCTGGCTCTCGTCCTTCAGACCTGCAACATAGGCTTCAGGGTGGTGTGGTGCAGCCCTCCAAGCTCCAAACACCTGTGGCTGTGCCCTGCTCACTGTGGGTACCCTGAGCAATGGGGACAAGCAGTAGGTGGCTGTTGCTGGCCATGGTGATGGCCATTCTCCTGCCTCTGGCAGAAGCAGTCAGCTGCCAGCTACTACTGCAGAGGAAGCAGGTTGTGTGTGCTGGAGTGCAGCCATCTGTATTGCAGGCAGATGGACTGTCTCTTCCTGTGTCAATCAGGTATAGATTATATACTGTGCACCAGGCTGTTCATCTACAAGAGAAGCTGAAGAGAGAGGCTGCCTGACTGTGTCCCTTGCCCCTGCCTCCTGCCTGTGCCTCCTGCCTGCCTGTCTGCAGTTCCTGGGCATGGGAAGATGTTCAGTCCTATCTCCCCCAGTCTCTGTACATCAGTGTGATGTTCCCAGTGTCCTGTGAGCTCTTCGGGCAGGGGAGGCCTGGCACCCTGTTCCCACAGAGGGATGAAACCTGGCTCTGCCTGCCTTGCAGTGCTGCCTACATCTGCCTGTGGTTCACCTGCATCTGCCTCAGGTCCGCCTGTGGGAAAGATCCAGAGAGCGGGAAGATCGAGAGACCCCTTAAGCTGGTCACCTGGGGTTGTGGGTACACTTGTGTATTCATGCCCCTAGGGTTGTGGTGGATCCCACAAAAGTGGGTGAAACCGTATACCCCACAACATCCGGTAAGGCCCCCAGACGCCCAGGGCATTTTGGTGGATGTCTGCACCGGGAGGAGGAAGCGGCAACACCACCCCTACAACTTTCCTGATTCCCTTTTTTTCTTCCTGAGTTTTTGTGCTTATGTATGAATTTCTTTGCTAATGATTTTTTATTTTGTTACAGAAACAGCCATTCTGGAGAAGATGAACACCTTCCCTGTCATCCCTTTCGTCCTGCTCACCTCAGCGTCGGCATGGATTGTTCCACAACCTCGATCCAACGTCTGGGCCCTCCTCGCAAAGACCATCGGGCAGGACCGTATATGTCTGACCATGGCAGCTACAGTGGACCCAATGTTGACCTGTCTGGTGGGGATCCCGTTCAATAGTTGTGAATACCGTCCCCATTTAATTTCCCTCCAAGAAGAAAACAACACGCTGGCTCGCCGGAAACCTCGGTTGTTTATTGCAAGGTCAGTGAAGGTCCCGGTCCTGAACCACCTGGTCCTGTGGAAGGACTGGATCGGAGGCCTCCTGAGGTTACCTGGTGAGCCTGCCTAATTTAACATTATCAGTTCTTCCTTTGCTCCCTTTTGTGTTCATTTTATGTTTACACCTTCCAGCTATGACAAACCCCGTTATATCTCTCTTGCCCAGCCCGATAAGCAATATCAAGCTGCCCAATGGTGTGAGCATGTGGCTCACATTGAAATGGCCTCCACCCTGGATGGAACACCCCGGCAGCTACCAAAGGGAGTGTTCCTGCTTTGTGGCGATCATGCTTGGGCCGGCATCCCCTCTCACCTCCTCGGAAGGCCGTGCACTTTGGGGCGGTTGTCGCTGTTCACCCCCAACATGACTCAAATTCTCAGCTGGAAAAACAAGACGCAATTGGCGCGCCAAAAAAGAGACATTGAGGAATTAGATGGAAGTTGTGATTCTGAAATTTTTCATTGGTCTCACCTAAAACATTCCGCTGCCTCCCTCTTTTTGCCCTGGGTAGCTGCAGTGAAGGCTCTAGGGGAATTGGGCACCCTAGAGTGTTGGGTGGCTAAGCAAGCAAATTTAACATCAACTGCAATTAGTGCCCTCCTCGAAGATGAGGAGATCACCAGAAAGGCCACATTGCAAAACCGAGCTGCCGTTGACTACCTCCTGCTCCTCCATCATCACCGGTGGTCAGAGTTTGAGGGTCTTTGTTGTATGAATCTGTCATTGAGGGCCCCAGATGTCTGCACGGCGCTGAGGAAGATGCAGGACCTGGTCCATCAGATTAAGTTAGAGTCTAAAGGATGGCTAGAAGACCTACTGGACCAGTGGGGACTCTCTGGGTGGCTGCCTTCCATTATAAAAGACATTCTTTGGATCCATCTTATTATTTTACTGATTCTACTTATGTTTGGACTCTTGAAAAAGTTTTATTTTTCATTTGCTACCACTTCACCCCCACAAGTGCACCATACTGTGGTGAATGAAGAAGCCAGTGCCCTGCCGGACAAAGAGTGGCTTCACGAACTAGAACTGTGAAAGGACACTTACCTCTCTTTCAATTGTTTAAAAACAAAAAGGGGGAGTTGTGGTAGTGCGGGTTTTTGCTTACGTTCTATTGTATTTCCCCAGTTTTTGTATTCCCTGTTATGTAATGGTTTGTCCCTAAATCCTCCCCTACCCCACATCCCCAGTTGGCACATTCCAAGTTATAGCTGCTCCGCCTATACCCCCTTAATGGTTACTCCCCTCCTCTATATCCAGCAGCTTCCCTGTCAATTACCCTGACCCCCTCCTTGTTCCAGACAATTCCCTGCCTGTCACCTAAGCCCCACCAGTTTTCCCTTACATGGTTCTTGTCAATCCCCTGAGACCCAGCCCACCCGAGGGACCGCCCCTTGAACACTTGATGCCCCATTGTCCCACGTGACCCTGCTCCCTCTGCCCCTTCACCCTGTTGGATACTGTGACTGTCTATCCCCAATGTATCCCTCCCCCTGAGTTCCCTCATTGGTTCCCAGTTTGCATCTGCCCCTTGGTTTTTTTCCCTGTAAAAAAGATGCTGCGCACCTCTGTTCGCTGTCTGTTCTGGTCGGTTTCCCTTTGGATAAAGACTTTGGATTAAACTGCAAGATCAGCTGCCTCGCATTTCTTTACTTCCTCCCTCGTCGGGCTCGCTTGACGGCAACTAGCCTTGGAGCTTCAGCTCCCTGAGAGCTGGAAGGCGCTGTTGCTCCAAAGGAATGGCGCAGGACTTAGCGTATCTGGCCACTCCGGACACACCTGCCACACACTGCAGGAGCTGGCCAGCGGCTTTTAGAGCGGTCACTGCAACAGTGACCTTTGCATTTCTTTTACAAAACTGCCACCGTCTTGACCCATGAGATGTTTTCTATCTTACTTTACCACATGTACAGGCCCTGGCTGCGAAGCTCCAGAGGGCTTACCCATGGTGGCCCTGTGGCTCTACAACCCTCGTGACCTTGTCTAGGAGATGCCCAGCCTGTGCCAGGCACAGCAGAAGCCCTGACTGGCCAGTTTTCCCCAGGGATCCCCAGGCTGGATCAGATGGTCGCGGCAACCATTCAGGAGCCAGCTCCTGCCATAGTGTTAGCTTCCCACCTTGGAGCCCCTGGACAAGTGGGCCTTCCCCACCTCACTGTGTCTGCTGCCTGGGGCTTGGATCTCTGCAAAGTGATACCAGGAGAACATTTGAATGCTCATCTAAACCCTCTTATTCTGATTTCTTAGAGTAAAATGAGTAAGAAAGCAATTCACATTATGTACAAGAAAGAAGCAGCATAACACAGTGTGGAAACCATGTTTTTACTACAAAATGGACATATTGTGAACCAGCCATAAGAAAGAAGAGCCAGAGCACGTAAGACAGAAGGACTTGAGCACATATACAAAGGAATAGATGACAGGAGGTAGTGAGAAAGGAACAAGCAACACTGGGGAGGATGTGAACAAGGAACAAGCAACGAAGCGTAAGTATAAGAAAATGCAAACTGAAGGACAGTTGTGACAAACACGACGGACGATGTGACACACATACAAGAGCCAATCGTAAAGCATAAAGTAGCGTGTGAAAAGAGGCCTTAACCAATCATAAATATGGTGGTCCGAGGGGGTCCTAGGGTTAGCTCAGGACCCCGGGAGCAACACGTGTCAAGGAACCTAGGTAAAAGAAACAAGGAGCTCTTCTCCTCGGGATAGCGTTCTTAGATCTTTATTCCGTCGAAATCCAGGAGGCGGAGAGGTCGGGGGCTTCCTGAGGGCTCCTTTTGAACCCCCAGGGAGGAAGGGGAGGGGGCAAAAGCCCGTCACCAATAGGGTACAGTTTACATGGGGAGAAGAGGCAGGGTCCAGGTAAAGGTGTATGGTTTCAAGGGTTACAACACCACCTCGGGCGAGAGACAAGTCCAGACTTGTACAACACAGCGTTCCCAGCGCAAAACCCATCAATAACGTATCAATAACCTAACCACATTTGTGCAATACAACACATGATCACATATAGGGAAAGCAAGAACTGTATATTAGGGACAGTAGTCCATCAATAAAAGGGCTTCTGTTTGATTCATATTGAATCGTGTAGAGTCCATTGTTTCTCTCAGCAACACAGGAAAGAAGAAACATTTCCAAATCCCAGTCTGGGAAAGCAAAACATGAGAAAGAGTGCCTGCCATGTCACTGAAATGTCAGGAAGAATAAAACTCTTTAACACTGTGATTTCAGTATTAGGAAGCAGACATTATTTTTTCATGTCAGGTGTGTGGGGTACCACTCCTCCTAATGCATACAACACAGGAAAGATTCCAAAATAATCACTTATGTATACAAAGCATACATATTCATCTAAATTCCCAGAATTCTCCTCCCCATCTCAGAAGCCATTTACATAGGCAGAGGTGTACACCTTACAGTAGAGCAATGCACATGCAATTTGGGAAGTGGTTTCAAGAGGCTCTCTGGAGATTGTTTGGGGAATAGCCCCCACCTTACTTTCTCCTTTCATCATCACAAGTGTTACAAACCAGTTTAAACCCAGAAGAGCAAAGAAAACTAAGCATGTATAAAATGGAAAGAACTTTGAAAACTCAAAATATTCCCAAAAAAGGTGAATAAAATCAAATGAGATTAAATGTTGATGCCAAGAAATTGATACATTTTTATTTAATAGTATGAGAGGCAAAGAGCAAGAAAGAGAAAAGTAGAAAAAAGTTAGAAAGAGCTAAGGTTGCTTTGAAAAGCATAGGATAGGTCACCACCACACTGCGCTGCCTTTGTTACTGCTGAGACGGGGTGGGGGCAGCAACAAAGCAGTTTTTGCCTTTTTTTTCCTGCTGTTTGAAGCATCTTATCTGTCCTCTCTAATCTCTCAAGCAGTTTGGCTGGAATGCGGCTGCCCATCCTCCAAGATGCAGACATGGTCAGTCCACTTACAGTGGACACAGGAAGAGGGGTACGGGGTCCACAACTCACTCTTGATTTCGGTTCCAGGGTGCAGGATTGGCAAGCGCAAGGAGTATTGAACAGGCAATATATATTGTCTAGCAAGCAGCTGCAAAATTTGGCAATACCCACGATCAGCAATTAACCCTTAGGACCCCAAGCCCCCTGTATCAAGGGGAAAGGGTATGAAACACAGAGGGAGAAAAAGTGTTACCAATGTGTGGGGCACCATGAGACAAATGTGAGAGGAAAGTGTTGGAAATATGAGAGGGGAAAGAGTGGGAAACTGAGGAGAGAAAAGGGCAAGGAAATGTGTTGGGGATATGCAGGAAAGGTGAGGGGGAACGCGTGAGAAAAATTAAGGGGAAAACATGAGAAACACTAAGGGAAAAGTGTGACAAAAATGAAAGGGACAGTGTGAGAAAAAATAAGGGGTAAAGTGCAAGAAATGTGAAGGGGAAAGTGTGAAAAATGTGAGGGGAGAAAAAGGGTGGGAAATGTGAGGGGAAGAAATGTGAATGAAAAAAGAAATAGAAAATTAAATAAACAAACAAGTAAATTAATAAATTAATAAATAAATAAAAAATAAATACAGACCCCTGAGCACTCTTCAGAAAACTCTGGAGGCCGCTGCTTAAAACAGAAGGAAAAGAGTTTCTGGACAGCCAAGCCACTGTTACAGCCAAGTTTTCCAATGATTCCTACAGAGACTCCTTTCATCTCATTCACTGTTTTAGGTAACAAAACTAGGGTTTTTCTGAAACCATTTCCACGCTGTCAGGGCAAGGGTTCATAGAAATATAGTATTTTCATCTTCACCTCCTACAAAGGCTCTGTCTTGGACACAGCACTCAGATCCTTTGCAGTCTTGTGGTGCATCAGCAGAGACCTGCTGGTGAGGTTGCTTTGAACAATGCTGCTTTGTCCAGTGCTGCTTTGTCCAGTGCCATGTCCCTACATCTCTGCCCAAGGAAGCTGATGGAGCCATGCTGTGTGACTAGTCCCACTGTTCTGCTGGCTGCTGCCTGTGTCTCTGGCTCCCCATGTAGTTCTTGTGGGGAAAGTCCTGCATAGAGATCTGGCTCTCGTCCTTCAGACCTGCAACATAGGCTTCAGGGTGGTGTGGTGCAGCCCTCCAAGCTCCAAACACCTGTGGCTGTGCCCTGCTCACTGTGGGTACCCTGAGCAATGGGGACAAGCAGTAGGTGGCTGTTGCTGGCCATGGTGATGGCCATTCTCCTGCCTCTGGCAGAAGCAGTCAGCTGCCAGCTACTGCTGCAGAGGAGTCAGCTTGCAGGTACACTGGCCCCTTGTGTGTGCTGGAGTGCAGCCACCTGTATTGCAGGCAGATGGGCTGTCTCCTCCGATGTCACCCTGGGGCTGTGACACACTGTGCACTAGGCTGTTCATCTGAGAAACATTAAGGGAGACGTGTTGGAAACATGAGGGAAAAAAGGACAGGAAATGTGAAGTGATGCCCTTCCTTCAGTAACCATCAGCTTGACCTGGAGTTGATCAACTCTTGTCCCCTAGCCCCAGACACCCCTGCATTCATCACCCAGACCTAGATGATGCCAGTGCCCAGAACTAGACCTAGACCTGACCAGTTCCTGTCACCCAGCCCTGGATCCCCTACCTCCTGTCACCCCTGAATCATCCAGGGTGTTCCCAGGGGCCTGTGAGCCCAAATACCCACCTGCCCATAGACCCTCCTGTGCCCCCAGTCCACAAGCCACATGGCCTTTGGGATTAAAACACTCAAACAAACAAACCAACCTCATCTTACATTGAGAATTCAAAAGCTGGGGATGCAAAATACTCTTCTGCATGACTTCGCTGCTGTGTAGTGCTCACGTTTCTTACATCCAAGAGGTTGGATGGCCCCCAGCCCCTTGGCCAGTGGTTGCTGCTGGTGGCCAGCACCCACGAGATGGAGCTCCGAGTCTGAGGATGAGCTGCGTGAGCACAATCCCTGCTGCTTTTTGCACTCGCTTTTCCCCATCTTCCTTCCTGCAGAACTGTGGGGGTGTAATCCATTTTCTTATTGAATGAGTGCTTATTTCAAATGTCAGTTTGAGGTTTTGCTTTCCTATCTGTTTCTCTGGCTTTTCTGGTTTGCTCTCTCATCTAGCCACAGGCCCTACTGGGTGGGGAATACCAAGCCAGGGGTCTGACCAGAGAGTGGGGCCCAGTTGTGAACAAAGAGCATCAGGCCAGCTTCCCTGTATTGCACTGTTGAAAGCTGCCAAAGGCAGGGATTATGGGTGGACTCAGATGGTTGGTAATGACAGTGAATGGCGATAGACCCAGGCAGAACCATGGTCAAGAATTTCCAGGGTTATGCTGAAGATGTTGAGGTAATTCTACCATTCTCCAGTTTCTGTAACTGTGGCAGGAAGTTCAATGTTCTTCCTGCAGCCCTGGCACAAACAACTCCCAGTATCTTCAGATGGCCTGGAGACGAAATGAGTCATTAGAATGATCTTGCCCACCTTTGCAAGGGATGGTTTGTTCAGGAGCCTTTCTGCTTGTTTTTCTCCTAAGGCAGAGGGCAGCAGTGCTAATGTCACCTCAATGTCACCTGAGGAGAGGCAGAAGTTGTCCTTCTTCCTGCAGAGGAAGATTGCAGTTGCAGTGTTTCCCTGGGATGTATTGCAGGTGCTTTCAATGTCTGTGTCACCCGCAAGGCTCAGTCCTGGCAGCTCCAGGCAGATTTTCTTTAAAGGAATTCTCCAGCGGCCCCAGGCCTTATGGGTGGGGCTTTGAGCCCCACATCCCAGCCCTTTGGAATCAGCTGAGCTGGTCCTCAGGGACCTGACTCAGGCAGTGCTGGAGCCTGGCTTTTGGTGCACCAAGCTCCTGATGGACCTGGATGCTCTTGGTGGAGGAGTTCAGGCATCACCCCAAAGCAGACTCACCCGTAGATGTGCAGGACCAGGTGGAACATTTTGGGAAACAAAGGGGAGCCTCTTATTTCGCAGAGATGCTCAGAGCATAACTATGAGACTAAGGGAAGGGATGAAAAGCATCTGGTTAAACCCAAAATAAAATCAGTTGGGTGGGACCCTGGACAAGGAAGGCAAGAGAGCAGAAGATTGTGTGTTAGAAATACTCATGTTTCTTAGAGCTATGCTTTTATCCTACAGGAGATACATACCTCAAATCAGAGAGAGATTAATTATTTTCTAACAAATAATTTCTCGTGTATGCCTACACCTTAAAAACCCCACATCTTGAATTTCAGTAGTGGTCAGTGATGTTTAAGCTGCCTTTTTGCAGCTGAAAATCCAGCTGAGGAGACCAAACCCAAAGTCATCTTCTCCTGTACTAGCACCTGTGGCAGTGGTGACAGCAGGCGAGCAAGCAGGGCATGTTTTTAGCAAGGAAAACAGCTCCTTTCCCAACATGCGCCAGGGAGATTGAAGTCAGAGTTAAATGTCTCTAAAATCCTCCGCTGCAACAGAGGTTTAATCCCCAAAAGCGACAGAGAATAACGGGGTTGTGCTCCCAGCAGCAGAATTAAAGCTAAACCATCTCCAGCTTTTTCTCCTTGGTGTAGCAACCCCAAAATCTCCCAACTTCTCTGTCCCTGTTCTCCTCCAGTCTCTAATTTTGCACTGTGGTTTTGTTATGGACAGGGCAGACGCCTTTATTTAAAGTTTAATCGTTTATTACAGAGATCAGCTGGGTAAGGGGCTCGGTGGGGTTTGCCCTCGTTGCTTGCCACTCCCACTGGCACTCCGAGAAGATGCAGGAAGCTCCTTTCATCCATTGCTAGAGTGCGGCACAGCATGGGTCTCTCTCCCGCCGCCGTGTCCCCTCAGGAACACCTATCAGTCGGTTCCAGGGTCTGGGAGTCCATGCTTTTTCTGTACTTTTTAGTTCATGGTGACGGAGTGAGTTAGGATCGGGAGGTACGTCCTCTTCTTCTTTAATCTGGGGAGTCGCTCAGTCTCCCCCGACTTCATAATGGCTCGTTATTTAAGGGTTATAGTCTGTAAAAACACTCCCATGGTGCAAGAGGTTATCTCT